>JAJOOO010013560.1:0-19201 GCA_029582685.1 Solanum piurae | reverse complement strand
GACTTGAGTCTTCCCCTTCCGTTGAACTTCCAAATCAATGCAATCTATTCAAGTACATGACCACAATAAGATTTCGGAACTAACAACACCCAACTCTACAATCAAGTTCCTAAGCTTCAAGCCTAGAGCTAAGTCCCAATTCTTTCAAATATCACGAATTTAATAATTTTCATGTAATATAATACACCTAATGTTCAATTACATATATTAGTAAACCAAACTTGAATCTTAAAATGGTGACCAAATTTAGAGGGGTAATCAACATCCTTAACTATTGAAAACTTTACAAAAATCTAGACTCCATCATTAATTTATTTAATCTTATTACATTGTACTCATAATGGTAATCATTGGCCAGCATCACATGGAGAGTAATCACTTAGCAACCTGTTCTTCTTTTCCAGTTTACAAACACTACAATCCCTGACCAAAATCTTTAATTAAATCCACAACTCATACGACAACTATGCTACAAGGGTCGGCGTGCACTCCTAATTCCTCATCCAACATTATTTTAACATATAAAATGGGTAAATATTGAGATTATTGACAATTAATGGCTTCCCCACAACCCCACAACCAATTAACAAAATACACTTCGGTCAACTATATAAAAAGAAAACCTCAAATCCCTTATTCAACTTATTCAATATGCATGTGAAATTGCTTTAAATCATGTATATGGCAAATACAGAATTTTGTTATGTGCAGGTATGTACATGAATGAATTTTTTGCTTACCGAAGGTTGCCGTCTTCCTTAGAGGCTGCACGACTCACGCTTTAGGGTAGTTTGTTTTTCTTTTGCCCATTTTGCTGACTTTAACAGTTTAGGGCTTTTGCCCTTAAATTCTTTATTTATTTTCTATTATTATCAACAAAATAATTCTTTATTAAATTTGAAAATCATGTCACTCATTCTTATAAGTCATAAATTATTTATAAAAACTACTAAAAGGGTTAATATAAATATAATGGTTAAAATTCATAAAACGACTAAGAGGATCGTTACCATATAATTTCTCAAGTAGACTATCAAATTAATAGAGGACGAGTAAAAAAGAAGAGCATTATTAATAAATAGGAAAATTTTTACTTAACAATATTATGTGAGGTCCATTGTTTGTTTGACATTTGAATAGTGGGTCTATTTCATATTTTTTTACCATCCCTTTCTCACTCAACCCCCTTTTCTTTCATTTTCTTATTTATTTTTTCCTCCTAAAAAATATCCAATTTTCAAGTACACAATAAAATATATTTGGTTAATGAAATTTATAAATAAATATATTTTTTGTTAAAATAATTGAAACAATTTAAGCTTAGTTTTTGATATTTTTTTTATAGAATTGAATTAACTCAAAAAAAAAAACTAATTTACTTTAGCATATAAATTGATTAAATAAGATTATTTCTAATTAATAAAATTAAGTTACTTAGATGTCATGTAATAATTAATTAATAAGCTGGTCATGAATTAAAAAGTATTTTCTCTTGTAATTACAAATCTCAAGATACTAAGCAAACTCATAGACATATTTTATTTAGAGTACATAAAAAAAATTATATACTTTTCAAAACGATCACCAACTTATTCGAGTTATATTTGTTCTGATTTCTAATATTATTTTAAAATTATAGATATATTTTTTCATCATAATCATACTTAAAATAGACATGACAACGGGGCAAAATAGGATAGGATGTGACAAATTCATAAACGATTTTAAAAAAATTACGGAGGGTAAAACAGGTCATAGGATCAAATTTAAGTCTTTTGAATTAAAATTAAAATGTTTAATTTACTCTTCAATAATCAATCAGTTCCATACAACTCCTAAATTCACTACGCACTATATTATTATTGTTTGTTGTTGTTGTTATTATATAGTTAGTGGTTATTTTAAAATACAAAAATAATTAATTGTAATTTGAATGTTTAAAATAAAAAATGATTTGAGACATATGATTTTAGAAATCAGGACAAATACTCATTATTGGAGAAACAAAGTATTTGTCATATTTTTCTTTTGCGTGTTCGTTAAAAAAATATTAACCAGAGTGATAATTTAATTATTATTCTTAATTCTTATCTCAAATGCATCACTCACATATGTATTCAGATGTCTACTAATAATTCTAAAAGTCTAGTGATGTCTTCGAAATCCATACATTTTAAGGAATTTTTGTAATTTGGAGAATAGTAGGGAAATAATGTAATTAGCTCTTAACACTATGAGATTTAGGTAAATTATACAATTTAAATAAATTATCATTTGATCCCATTAACCACCGATTTTAATTATCTAAAATTACCCGTCAACTAACTATTCATAGTTATAAAATAGTTCAAAATTTCCATTTTAAATTTATTAGAAGGGTCTTTTAAGAAAGAAAACAGCCTAATGCTCAAAACAGCCTAACGAGTCGCTACAATTTTCCTATTAAGTTTTTAAAATAATTATAACTAAGAATAACTGATAATCTCTATTAAGAAAATGACTGCAGGTATATGAACTAAAACAGAAACAAAAAAAAGTTATGGAATAACTAATTTGAATTGATTTCATTTTTTTTAAAATGCTAGTAATGAGAATATACTAGTTTTTAAAAATTTATTTGATATTATAAAAATATTGAATAATAAAATTATTTTTAATATTCATACCAAAGAACTCTTTCAATTTTTCTGACTAAAAAGATATTTATTAATATTTTTATTGAATATATCAACGAGTTTATTGTGTATTTGTTAGGAATAAAAAAAAATGAAAGAAAAGTGGGGTTAGTGGAAAAGAAATGGTACAAAGAGCAAGAAAAATGGCTCCACTATCCAAATTAATATCAAACGAATAATGGAGCCTCATGTAACTATTGTTAGTTATACTTTTATCATTGTCAAAATTTTCGAAATAAAGTGATGAATAACATGTAAAAAGTAAGAAAAATAGAAAATAAGTTAACTATCATTTCGAACAAACAATGGAGTCTCACACAACTATATTAATTTAACTTCTACCATTGTAAATATTTTTCTAATTAACACTACTCTCTTCTTTAGTAGTAGTAATGATTATTGATGGTAATTCATCAAAACGATTATCCCTTTAAAATAAAAATTAATTATTATTTTTTCCCTTTTATCCTTACTCGAGAAATGTCGAGAAATGTGGAAAGAGGTTAATATAGTTTTTTTTTAAAAAGTACTAGTGCTCCATTAAGTTGAGATAAGAATTACGAATAATAATTAATTTATCATTCTGATTAATATTTTTTAAGGAACACGCAAACGAAAAATATGACAAATACTCTATGTCTCCAATAATGAGTATTTGTCTAAAATAATTAGTTGTCTCAAATTATTTGTTTATTATAAACGTTCAAAATACAATCAATTATGTTTTGTCATTTTATTTTTAATAGTAATTATTTTTTAAAAACTCAAAATATCTCATTCATGGTGCATAAATAGAATAAATATTTAATAATTAAAAATTATGTCTTAAAATATAAATAATAATAAAATCCCTTTTAATTAATATTTTTTGTTTTAAAATGTATAAAATAAAACCCATAAACAATTTGATACCGAAATACAATAAAATTGACAAGGGAGAGTAAATGTTGTTCTGTGCCAAATGGAAATCACCACTTCACGTAATTACCGTTTTTAACCTCTTTTCTAATTTCTTGGTTAAGGGTGTGTTTGGCACAAAGGAAAAATGTATGAAGAAGTGAGTGTTTCTGCTTTTAAAAATTGGGGTACTTTTATCTTGATATTATTTTCGCATGAAAAAAAGTGAGTAAAGGATATTCCTATTAGTTATTAGTTTTAGAAATGGTGTTTATTTTCTAGTCGTAAAGAGATTATTTGTGAACTTTTCTCGAATAAATGTAACCCTTAATAATGAATCACTATAAAAACAAACTGAAATGGTCTGCCTAACTTGTTAAATTATTCGTAACTAACTTAACTTTTTTTTAATAATTAGTTGTGTTTCTGTTGCTAAATTGAATTTTGTTCGTAATTACAAAATTTATTTGACACTGGTAAAGGCGGAGTTAGGTGGGGATTTGTGATTTCGGACGAATCCACTATTTTTTTTGTAGACCATATATTTGTATTAGAAAATTAAATAAATATGTATATGTATATTAACTTGTGAACCCCTAACAAAATTGATTGACAGAGCTCAGTGGTAAGGAAGGGGCAGTGAAAATGTCTTTCACACTAGTGTTGTGGGTTCAAACTCTACCATCAATCTTTTATCCTAAAATTTAGAACCCTAAACTTCTAATTCTGCCCCCAAACTCTACCATTCTTCTCAGGAAGATTGGTTAGGACATATAACAATTGTTGTAGAGGTTTAAAATAGAAGAGTCACTATTAATGTGTTAAGATGTGTTAGGGCACCATTTACTACTACTAATTGCAATAAACATTGTTTTATTAGTCTATGTCATTAGAAATCTATTAAGGATTCAAATTACCTCAATAAGAATGTTTTATTAGTATATGTCATTAAAAATCTATTAAGGATTCAAATTACCTCAATAAAAAGATGGTAGGCACTAGGCACCTTTTGAGATTCAAAAATATAGGTTTGGGGTTTGGTGTAGGGATCAAGTCGGGTAGGATCTTGGGTTCAGAGATCCCGAGAGCTGGTCTCAGCTCAGGGTTGGATCACCGATCGTGTTCGATTATCGAGTCAAGATGAGGGTCAGGTCTTAGATGTTCCAAGTCGGTATTGGTAAGGAGTACTCCTACATTGGGCCGTCGGGACATGACTCTAGGTACAAAATCATAATATTTTCTCTTTATTAATCGAAGACGAAAAAATAAGTAAGAAAATCATTTTTTTATAACTCACTAGTACATTAATTGAAAGTCATGGATCATTCTTAGGTTTATATAATTTCAACTAGATATCATGTAATTTATGTTAAATCAAGCAATAGAAGATTCAAAAAACAATACAAAACATAATTGAATGAGACACATGTAAAATTAAGAAGAACCCTAATTTGATCAATTGAAAATGAATTGAGAAATTGAAAATCTTAGGGACCCCAGGGAGGAATGGACTCTGTGGGTGAATATCCACATACCTTGCTACTCAAACCCCAAGATGAATGGTGAATTGATGACTTTGAAGGGAACCTTAGCTTCTTCTTCTTCTTCCTTGGGTTGGGAGGAAATTTAGGAGAATGGATTTAAAGTGAGTAGATTTAGGACTCAAAATATTTATATAGGTCTTATAATAGATGTCAAAATGACATAGTATAGGCTTAAAACCTTTAGGAAAAGACCCAAAAGCCCTTAAGAAATAACTGCCGGAACTTGTCTACGAGTCCGACCAAAGGACCATAAAACTCTCAACGGTCCGTACTGGTCAATCGTAGACCAAGTACCGGGACCTTAAGATCACCCAAATTTTGATGGGACCCTTGTACAGTTCGTAGGACTTCCTACGGTTTGTAGAACTCAACCTTGAACCTTAAGATTTCACTAAGCCTGGATTGCTTCTACGAAACTCATCTACGACCCGTAGATCACTCGACAGACCATACTGGTAAACTGTAGGAAAAGGTATTGGGCTTGATTTTCAAAAATTATTTATCCCTTTTCTATGAGATCAGTCTACGACCCGTAGAAAGTTTTATGAACCGCAGACTGGTCTCGTAGGCCTAAACAAGTAGCCAAAATTCATGCGGGGCTCATCTTCTCCCCAATGGGAGAAGCGCTTAATGAAAGGACTTACGCTTTGCACCTGAAGGAGATTCTCCAGTTGGGTACAGTGCAAAGCCTTCCATTTCGGTGGGTTGAAAGGGCCATAAATGACTTAAATCTCTTTCACCTTTCCTTTTGGTGATATATTTTGCCTTAGCACTTACGAAGTAGACGTCATTTATTGAGTTGAAGTGAAGTCTTTCCGTTTCCGATTCAATTACAGCTACATGCATGACTATAGAAGAGATGAAATTCCTACCAGACCAGAGAGAGGTGATTCTCTAACAAAGGAAAGAAAGGAATGACTATTTATATCAAGAGACAGGCTTGCTAACCTTCGGCCACAGTGACTAGTGACAAGAGGAGTTATCTTTTCCCTTTTCGAAATCCAAGGTGTTACATTACACTTGCACACATAAAAGTCCACCTACCTCGTGGTCAAGGATAAATGTAAGGTGTCTCATTTTCTTTCCCAAAAAATATATTTCTCCAATTTCTCATATACCTATGAACCATGATATGTTGAATGAGGATGAATACATCACAACACATACCACACAAGATATAATCTATTACTTGAGGATTTGAATATCATAAAATCTTTAAACTTAATTAGTCATGAACACCTCCCCATATGATAGGGTAGTTGAAGAAACCATTTGACAAACACATTTCTTTCATTTAAAGATGATCAAATATCGATTCAAGCCCCTATCTCGGGCATGTCAATGTCAAGTATAAAAACAAGTTACAAAACCCCTCACACGGGTAATTTCTCAAATAACACAATTTTTCAAAAATAATTAAGGTATCACATGAGGCCTCCATACAGGCTAAACATCACAAAAAAGACCTCACACGAGCTAAAAAAAAATGTCAATACATACAACTTCTAAATTTCATACTCCAACTCATTTTATAGTTGCCTTCTTAAGAACGATTAACTACTCATCTCAATCTAGAAGATGAATAACCAAACCTACCTCGAAGGCCAAAACTTCTCCTGAACAACTCTATCGGAGCTCTCCTTCAACCAAATGATCACCAAAAAGATCCCCCCAACTATCAAGAATTGAAAGAGTTCATCAAAATGAGCCCAACGATACTCATATTGATAGGATTAGAATCTGGAGGTAAAATAGGCCAAAAATCCTTTTGGAAATTGGAAGGCTAAAAAACTTATTTTTTAAAAACACAATCTACAACCAAAAAGGAACTCGTGGTTGAAAAAATCTATTAAAATAGATCAAGAAACGAGCTTCAATTCATAAAAATACAAATTTTCTAATTTATGGGGAAAATCCCAAAATCCACATTGAAATCATGATTTAAATATTTTTTTGGAAGATAAAATTTCAAGGAATCAACAAAGAATTGGTAGGAAAAACTTACACACACGAGTTTTCATAAAAATTACTCCAAAAAATTTCTTCCCCAAAGCTCCAAAGGATTGAAAATGGTGGAAATGAGGAAAACAGAAAGAATCCCAAATTTAGGTTCTGTTCAGGTAAAAAATGGTCATCGCGATTACGAGCCACTAACTCTCACGATCGTGAAGAACATAGAGAATCACATCCCAATCATGAGACCCTTATTCGCGACCGCAAAGGCTAAATAATGGGTTCTGTCACGCCCTGAAGCTACCCCCAGGACGCGAACACGGGACCTAGGATCACGAGTGACCCCATGCTAACCCTACTGGCATATCATAAACATACTAAAGCGAACTGAATCAATAAATACTATGCGGAAGCTAAATCATATAAATAATCTTAAATGATGGGAAATACCCATATACTAAGTTTGAATATATGAAAACTGAGAGTTTGAATACAAATGAAAAGTCAAACTCTAAGACTAAAGTTTAAACTAACTATGTCTGAAATAAAGCCTCTACTGACTAGAAATATTGGGACATGCCCCAGCTAGATCTAGTAAAACTGAAACTAAAACTAAAAGCAAGAAAGATAATCATGTCACTAGTCCTCAAAGAATGAGGACTCACTACTGATGTTGCTGAACTGAAAATCGGGAACCGATCTATGCGTGATCTAACTGTTGAGGACCTGAACCTACATCACGAGAAAATATAGCGTAGAGTATGTGCCATTACTTGAAAGGTACTGAGCATGCAGGATAGAGTAAAGTTGAATAATAACATAATTGAACAAGCAATAAAGCAATGATATAATCTGAACATGATAAGGATACTGGAAATACTGAACATGGCTAAACTGAATGAAATGACTAAGTTTATAAAATGTGAGACTGAATACTGAATTGTACTGATAACATGGTCAATGTAATAAAATATGACTGAACTGTGAGGGAGCTACTAATAACCGACATAAAACCACGTCAACTAAACGTAGAGTCTAATGTATACGCCCATCGAGAGGACCCAATATACCCTGCCAGAGGTATAGAGGCATGCTGGCATGATCACTAAAATGATGCCCACAGAGGGGACTTACAACCTACGGGGCACGTAGTTCTGGGACTTGAGGGTGACTGACCCTAGTCCACTCGGTATTAAGCTTCTCCCAATTGATTTAGTAATTAACACTTTATGACTGAAATGTTGTAATACTGGATAGCTCAGAATACTGACATGCAAACTGAGAATGCAACATTAATATACTGAAAATAATGCATTCGAAAACTGAGGCATGTTTATATATATAACTGAATTAACTGACCTAGCATATGTAATTCATGTACTAAAAGATCTACATAGCTAGGGTTTTGAGTTTATGCATGAATCTGGGAAAAAACAATACTACAACATGATGATATGATTTGGAATCATTCTAACAGCTAAAATCCAACAATTCTAACATTCAAGAAACCCTAGGTCTGGATAACATTAAGGGAATCAAGATTCTGATTGAAATGTAGGGATCTAATGGGTGAAAGGAACCCACTAGTGAAATCCCACATACCTGGTGACGAATTTCATGGAGAAATCTTTCGATTTCGGGGCTGGAACTGATGGAACCTTGTTCCGTTCTTGAACTAGGGTTCTTGACCTCTTTCTCCTCTTACGCTCTAATTTTTCTAAGTTTTGATGAATGATCTGACTTAGGTAAGTTCTAGTTGTGTTTCTAGGCTAAAACTGACCAAAACTACATAGTTTAGGGTTTAAACGACGTATTTTAGGGGTCCAACGCATAAGGAAAAGACCAAAATACCCCTGACTTAACTATTGTCGGTGTCACCGACGGACAGGACCGACGGACCGTTGATCGACTGACGGTCCATGCTGGTCAACCATCAATGGGGTTCTGGGGGTTGAAAACTAGGGTCTGATCCACAGTCCGTGACCATACCTACGGTCCGTGGATCTGGCCGTGGGTCGACACTTGGAATATTTTTCTGGGGTTTCTGAGAAGGGTCGCAGATGGTGCACCACGGACCTGCAGGACGGACTGTGGGTCCTCCTACGGTCCGTGGATGATGCCCCGTGGGTGCCATCTGCAACACCTGAAATCTATAATCTGGTAGTTCTAGCATGCGGGGTGTTACAGGTTCATCATGAACACGAGCTTGAGGGCCGCGATTGGCGATCGCAAAGGCACATCGTGATCGCGAGCTTACGGGCTGCAATCGCGAAGGTCAAAGTGACCTTCACTTGAAACCAGAAACCACTAGCTCAACTCAAGGAAAAAGTCCTTGAATGGACTCTCAGGAAATCATTTGAGGTTCGATAAAAAACTGAATATGCCACTCTACTAAATTCGACATTTCGGACTCAATGAAATTATCAAATTTCCAAGAAAATATCAAATGACAAAAATACCCTCTAATACCTCTCTTAAGGCTTAAAACTTAACTTCTCGTCAAAACACACAAACCTCAACCTAAGGCCTCGGAACCCTAACCAACCACCTTACTAGCTCAAACTCAGCGTTTCAGACACGATGGAGATAGTAGAAATTCTATTCGATGTTCTACACTCAAAATATTGACCAAAATCAACCATATTAATAACATTTAACTAAAAAAAGGTCAAAATCACACTTGATCGCATTGGGGACCACGCTAACCATTTTCAAAATACAGACTAAGGATGAAAACACTAAGAAGAAGGAAAAAATGGTCATTTTACAAATAAAAGCAATTTCACAAGAAATGGGACATTATATTTATGTTTTTATATATTTCCCCATACTTAGTACATTCACTGTATCAATGTATATATGTGTCTATATTGTCTCATAATATAGGATCTAACACTCCTCCACTCAGACTGACTTGGGTGGATTGATCTGTTGTTTGACTACTTGATTGGTGAGTCCTCAGGGCACGGTCATGGACACTTTTAGTTCTTTGATATCTTCTATGTTTTTAGATTATGTTCGTGACCTAGGAGTTTGTCCAAGTCACATATATGATAGTAGAAGGCTTATGTCAAACTTAGCAATATTCCTCATATTCTCTTATGTACTTTATTGGTATCATTTATGTCATCTTTCGGGTTGAGACTTATATTGCTTATTTTCTCTTATTGTGTTTCTTTTACATCATGCCTATGTCAAGTGGATTTTTTAGGGCCTCTCAGGGTCATATTGTCATGTCACAACTAGGGTATACTTTGATTTGTGAAATAAGTGATCATAACGATGGGACAAGTCGTTATATTTTTTCAATTCAAGTTAACCAATTAATGACTATCTAGATAATAAATGATAACTTTGAACTTCAATTTATTTTACTAACGGACAAATCAATAATCAATTTTAATTTCCTCTTTAACAGCTAATATGACATTATTTGTTCACACTTTTTCCGTTTTTCCTGAAAAATCTACTCTGATAATTACTGCGTGTCATAATATACAATAATGACAAATTTTAGTCTAATTCAAAGTCTAACATTTATGTTCCCAAGAACCACTAGATCACGATGATGCAAAACAATAATTAATTGCGGAAGTCCGTTCTTTACATATATAAACACACCCATAAGTGTATCCTCTTCCACATAATTTATCTCTTTCATTTGTTCTAGTAAGCAATTATCATCCAGTGTCTAACAGCAGAAAATCCATCTTAGTTAAGAAAAAAATGGTGGCTCATTCTAATTTAGTCGCTTGTCGAGTGTGTGACAAGGTTTTTCCTCATGCTCTGCCATTACTTTATCATTTTGATCAAGTTCATGGAAGAGAAGGTTATGTGTTAGCAATACAACGAAGTGGTAAGACCATACATAAATATATTGATTTAAATATTATTATTATTTAGTGTAATAATTTGATGTTCATTATTTATTTGTCCGACTAACTCTATTTGTGTCAAATAGTTTTTTTTGTGTTACATTTTTTAGGACCGAAGATGATTCATTTTGGTTCGATCAGAAATCACCATCTTGATAGAATGAAGAGGAGCTTTAGATTTTTATTTTGTTTGAAAACTTCCTTACTACGGAAATCGCTCCTATCTAGGGTGATCCCCTCTCTTATTTTTGGCTAAAAATTCATTCTAAATGGAGGCAAATCACATTTTTTTATATATGAGGAAGATGAACTTTGAATTCTTAGTTCATGTGAAAAACTTCTTTACAAGTGAAGCGATTCTAACTAGAGTGTGTATTTTTACATTCTCGTTTAGGAAAGCGATTCAATTAGTTCGATCGGTTAATCACATTTTTTATGCGAGAAAAAAATTATTTTGATTATTAGTTTACTTGAAAACATTCTTTACAAGGGAAAACACTTCCAAAAAGAGTGTTTCTAATTTCTTTTTAAGGGAGAAAATTTATTCAGGTTCGTTCAATAATTCACCTTCTTTATAGGTGGAAGAGGATCTTTAAATTCCTAGTTGATTTTGAAACTTCCTAGTTGATTTCGAAACTTCCTTATATAATTTCCTTTCTAAGGTGGGGATTTATTTTGGTTCGATTAGCAAATCAGTTCCTTAAAATAATCTTGATCAAAGTGTTCCTCTTTTCTTGAGCTCAAATCAAAAAAAATAAAATTATTGAAATATTAGGGAATACATCCAATTAGGCCCCAGTTGGTATATATATGATAATAAAAACCCAATTTATTTAGATTTTTCTTATGTATAAGTCTATTGATTGGGGAATGACTCTTGATTAGAGATTGACTATTTTCAGGGTTCAAACACAGACTTCTACATAGGAGTGGATGAATCTAATTCATCTCAATGCTTGTTAGTGGCATGTAAAAGAGTATATATATATATATATATATACACACACACATATAACAAATGCTTCCTATAAATTTTATTGATAATTTATTTTCTACTTCAATATTATATTTTTTAATTTGCAGGTTTCCTGTGTCAAGGACGACACATTTCAAGTTAAATTCTAAACAAGGTTGGTCTCAATTTGCTTCAAGAGCAAATGATCATGCTATTTTCTGTTCAACAATTGAAGAATCGCATTCAAGGAGTCAGGAGTACAAAGATAAGGAGTTGAACCTAGTTGGTTTCACAAAGCCTTTAATCAAGAAATTGGACAAGCCCTTCATTTTTGAAAATGTTGAAGCAGATGAAGATCAAAATGTGGACTTGGAATTGAATCTCTAGAATATAGTCAAAGATCAAGGGTGTGAAATAGCTCCTAAAAGTGCTTCTCTAGTGGTGTTCTCCCAAACTTAGGTTTTTAATGGTATTTTTCTTTATGAGTATCTTAGTTGTCCTCCTTGTCATATCCACCTCTCCTCACCCCCACCTTTTTAATTTTGAGTTGAGTCTCTTAAATATTGGTATAATAAAGTTTAAAACTTCTTGTGACAAAATTATTTTTCCTACTCTTCTTTTTATCAACATGTTCAAGGAGTAACTCCTAATAAGAGTGTTTCTCTACTCTCAAGGCGCAAATAAGAGATCTCTGGCTTAGATCACATGGATTACATACATTCCATTAGGTCTTACTTTATATATATATTTGGTTTATTCGCACGATTAATTTAGATTTGTTTTGTTCCATAGAGTCCATTGAATGAGGGAAGCTCTCCTAATCAAAAGGTTCTCCATTCTCAATGATTGAATACAAAACATTTAATTAAGAATTAAGGGATCACATTTATCCTACCATATCCTTTGCTAGTATGTGAAAGGACATCTCTAAGATTATGTGACACCTCTCTATGGAACGCAATGATATTTTTATTTTCTTTGTTTTTCTTTTTAATGTTTCTAAAAAAACTCAAATACACACACACACTCCTTTTAAAAAAGACAGATCTATTTTCTTTTTGGCAACACTTTAATTTCAGCTCTCAACATGGCATATTTTTTAAGGCCACATGATTAAAGATTACTTTAAATTTTCATACATTTGACATAACTTTAATTTAGAACCACAAGATTGAAAAATCTTCTTTAGTTTTTAAACTCTGTGTCAAGTCAAACTAAGTCACTTTTTAAAACGGAGGGAGTCTATTAATTATATGTAATTTGTCAACATTATGGATGTTTAAGGGTCAAGTAGTCATTCACTTTTTTGTCTTTCCCGTCACAACAGGAGAAACATACTCTTGATAACTTGACTACACAATTATCACGGGAGTTGATATTATTTAGATACAATTGTCTATTTTCCAAGTACAAGTCTTTTAAATATATTTAATAAAAAACTCTTTTCCTTTCAATTGTTGTTTTTACTATAACTTCATATTCATTTGAGTGGTCTAATTTAATAGATTTGTGAGCCAACATAAAATTTCTTTTTGGAGTGTTTTTCTTTCTTCATTTGTCTCACTTAGTTACTTTTGCGATTCAAAATTCTAATGGGATCAATATGGAACCTAATTTCTCTCCCCCTAGTAGGTAAGCCAACAATTTTGAGGTTAAAATTATTATTAAAAATGGTATATTTGAATTTGCTAAGTAGTTTAAGGAAACATGATTTAGATTGAATTTTTGAATAAAATATTAATGAAATATTTCATTGGAACAACAAGATATAATGAATAAAAATCAGAAAGTATTCTAGTCATGTATTGAATATTAAGAATTGGTCTTGGAGGCTTAAGTACAGTGTGTCCAAAATAACTTATGAACTGAATAAGTGAGACTTAGGAGTTTTTTATTAAGATAAATATGTATATTTAAAAATAGCAACAATGATTCCTTTCGGTGAGTTGCATACCGTCCTTTTTTTCTGCATATGAATAATGATTCGGTTTTTTGGAATTCATTAGCTATAAAATTCAAGTTCTTTTTATATCTTCAAATGTTAAATCCAAAATTCTTCATGAAATGTTAGAAGAAGATGTAAACAATATTTTACGTTTGAAAGAGTAGTGAATGGGCTGACCTTATGAAATTTTAAAAAAAATATAATGATAAAAAAAATACACGTTTATTAGATAACAAAAAAAATTAATTGATTGCTACAGTAATTAATTAGTTTGATCGATTTCTACAATAATTAACCAATACCAACATAGGAAAATGCAACAACTGAAGTTTAGGAGTTCATTTTAAATTTGTAACCAACACTATAGATCCATAATTCTCAATAGTGTAATCATTCAAACTCAATTATTAGAAGTTCATCATGATTTTATGTAGGGTTATCAAATTTTAAATGTACTAAGTCGACACAATATGTATAACAATCAGGATATGATGTTGTGAATAATTATTTTTGAACAGTTAATTAAGTGAGACAGTAATAAATTTTCACAAGAATATGAAAGGCAACCACCAAAATTAGACAAAAATATGCAAAGAGCAACTCTAGTAGTGAAAACATAAAAAAATATTTCCAACAACCGCTTGGACAAAAGAAAACGGACATTGCTTGAACAAAAGAAGAGAGAAAAAGATTAAATTACCCCTATGTGGAATCATGTCGACCACCACCTCCTTACTTGTAGATAGGGGTGGGCTTCAATTTTCGGTTCGGGTATTCCTATTGAAGAAGGCATTACATAGGAAGTTTGGATCATTATGTAATTACTAGAAGTTAGAGGACTAGTGATCAAGAAGGTTGTTAGGGTAGTTACAATTTATTCTTTTCCCTTTGGTGTATATATACATGTACAAAATCTCTTATTCAGTAATGGAGACAATTCATAATTTGTTAATTCTCTGAGTTCTCTCTCTGCTTCTAGAACATTTCAAAGTTATAAGAAGTGTTCATCAAGCTATCATCTTCAAGATAACTAACAATTCCAAATTTCAAATTCGATAATTCGATAATTGATTCTTAAAAGTAGATACCAAATACTAATTTTAAATTTTGATTTGGTAATTCAGTTGTCACGCCCCGAGCCTATATATTGGGCGTGGCCGACACTCGAGAACCATTGCTGGCCCTAAGCAAACCCTTGGCCTGGCTCAACTCTCAGCGGAAGACTTACATAACCTAGAATAATCTCAAAAGATAAACTCAAATAATAAACTCAGAATATAATATAATATTCAACTAGCAAGAATAGGCAACTCAAGTCTAGAACATTAACATCTGAAAATGAAAAGACTCATGAACTACTGTCTATCTATCTATGAAGCTTCTACTAACTGAGATGGACGTCGAGAAAAGACCCACGACATCGTAATAACAAAACTGAAATGATAAAACATAAATGAGGGATCCTACGGAAGAAAGGAGGCTCACCAAACAACTCTGGAACTCAACTGGATCAACAAAGTGCTGGTTGATGATCCTGGTTATTTGTATCCGCATCATGAAATGATGCAGGATAATTGGCGTCAATACATTGAATGTATGAGCATGTAAGGGAAAATCTAGAACATGACATAAGCTTGAACTGAAACTGAAGAAACAACTTACCTCGTCTCAACTGAACTTAACCTTAACTCAATCTCAACTCATTTCAATATAAAAGCAATAACAATAATGTGATATAAAGAAAAGCTTTTAAAATCTATCTATATATAAAAGGAGAAGAAAAAACAACACGTGTCAGCACCACAATTTTTTTAAAATTTAAATAATAAATAATTAAATATTATATAACTATTTAAATACACACTTTTAAATAGTTATAGACACATGTCATCAACTTTAACAGATAATGACAAATGTCTTTAAAAAACATAAATTAAAACAATTTTTGAAATGTGTTTACGTTAATTATTTTTGTTGTATTGAACTCTCTTTTTTAATTGTTAAAATAAATTGAATGTGTTTGCTCCTAATAAATTGGTCTTCCTATTTTTTTTAATGAATTTTAAAAATATAAAGTTAAAATTAAAAATATACCTAATACATAGATAATAGTGCTAAATTTTAGGAGCACATAACAATTCAATTAAAATTAAAATTTAACCACAATAATTCTAACAAACTAATCTCTATCACATTATTTATTTATTATATTTGTCGAACTTCTATTTTTTGAAATAACTAATTGGTAAATATTAATAATAAAAAATTATTATATTTTTAATAATAATAATCATAATCATAATAATAATAATAATAATAATAATAATAATAATAATAATATTTACTATTTTTAAAATATTAATTGTGTCAAAACCACAATTTTGTTGTAAATATCAAATTTTAAAAGTTCAATTTTCAAAAGTTTCATATTATTTGAAACACACGTTATAGTTTTAAACATAATAAAAAGTGTTTTTTTTTTAAAAAAAAAAAACAGTTACAGTTTAAAAAGATAAGTTAGAATTTATAATTTACCATGGTAGTTTAAGTGAACATGTATTATCCGTTTCCCAATATTTTAGGTCTTATTTCTAATAGTTCCACATAATACTTAATTATTAAATCAAAAATATAAATAGCAGTTACAACTTTTAATATATAACACAAAAGAATCACACACAAAACAACATTCTTCAGTAACCATATCAAATCAAATTCTTATCCTCTTCAACAAAGAAACAATATAATATTTCAGTATTTAACAAAAGGAGAATAATTCAACCCCCAACATGCATTCAAGGACAATAAGAAATCAACAAATACAGAGTTTGATGATATGTAAGTTTACTTTTCAAATGTATATAAAGTTCTTTCTCTATTATGCAATAATTGTTTATATTTTTTGTACTGAGTAATCAAAATAACAATAACTTAATTTCTCAGTTTTGACTTCAACATGCTTAAATCAAATATCCATCAAATATTTCGATAAATTTTATTAGTGTGTTTTTTGTCAAATAATAATAAGAAAATGACATTAGGGACAAAACATGTTTTCATGTCTCTTACTCTTGAACATTACACTAGCAATAAAATAAAGTTTGAAATCATCAAATCTATTTTTTGACATGGTTTATTGAATTAATATTTGCATAATTTAAAATCTGTCACTTAAAATAAAATAAAAAATTATCTCTTCTTTCTTATATCTACTTCAAAAAAAATTATGTTTCTTGCTTTGTATAGTGAGTTTTCCTAAATAATATATTCACATTTTGATTTATTATTATTTATTTATTTTATTTTGTAAGAAATTTTTATAACTTTTTCTTCTTTCTTTTGCAGTAATTTTGAATTGTAAAATTTATGTGCTATTGTAAATGTTTTAATTTTGTGTTGATAGATTTTTTATAAACGAAATACTAAGTTGACATGTCATATTGTTCTGATATATAAAAATCTATATAAAGGATAAGAATATTTTTTTAATCTTAAATAAAAAATAAATAAGAAGAAGATAAAATCAGAAAGAAACAACAAATTATTAATAAAATAATTAAAAATATGTGGCTAAATTAACTAATTATATTGACCAATATGTGTTTATGCTTATTCAATTAATATTTGTTTATGCTTATTAGTTATTAGTTTTAAAAGAAGTTCCTTTGTAAATTTTATATAAATGAATATGGTAATAAAAAAACAGTTTTATAACTCTTCATTACTCATCCACTACTACACAGTCCTAAAATCAATAAAAAAAATCATGAAATATGAAAAAATATTAAATAACAAAATTTTAAAAAATAATGAATTGAAAAAGTAGGAAAGAATAAAGAAAATCAAAATGGTTGTGATCATTTTTAATAAATTTAAAATAAATATTTCTAACTCTTATCAATAAAATAGCAAAAAATGCACATGTTCTCAATTTCCTCAAATAAAGAAAAATAAAAAAATTATAAATTTCAGTTGCATAAAGTCAAACAATTAGGAAGTTATTAACATGACAATATTATTTAAAAATATATTATAATATTGTATTTATAAAAAATTAAAATTAAAAATAAAATACAGTGGTGGTTAAACATTTTTCAATTAGTGGGATCACTTTAAAATTTATTTAAATATTACAATTCAATTTTGAGTTATGGATGGATGGTAATAGTTCCTAAAATATAGGTAACTAACTTTTAAAAAAAAATATGAACTATTTAAAACATAAAATAAAAAAATCAAAATGTTAATTACATCGGAATAGATCATAAATTTATTTTTCTTTACGGTTTTTGTTTTATCATATTTTAAAGTTTCTTTTATAGTTATCTTATTTTTCTGTATTAATTATATTTTTTAGTATTTTATTAAAACTTATATTTCCACAATTCTTTAATCATAGTGATGGATAGCTGTTTAGTCTAATTTGAGTTTTTATTTACGCGAGGATTTATAAATTTTATATTACATAAATTGCATAAACCTTTTGTTTATGCTTTATTAAATTAAAATGTGTTTATGCTTATTAGTTTTAAAAGGAGTCTCTTTGTAAATTTTATATAAATAAATACGTTAACGAAAAGAAAAAAATTATTTTTATAACTCCCCATTACCCATACATTACTACACAGTCCTATAATCAATAAAAATCTGTGTTAATAACATTTTTTTCAGTATTTATTTTAGATAAAAATAAAATAAAAAATCATGAAATAAATAATTATGATTATTTTAAATAATTACGTCAAATTAAAATATATTTTAAGATTTTTTTCGATACATACCTCACGTTTAACCATATTATCATAAGTATTTAAATACTTTATTTTATCAGTTGATCTTTTAACTAATTAAAAAATATAAATCACGAACTAAATATACAAATTACAAAAAAAGATTCATACACATTTAGTTATTTATTACCAATTGATATTTGTTTATGCTTATTAATTAATATTTGTTTATGTTTATTAGTTTTAAAAGAAGTCTCTTTATAAATTTTATATAAATGAATACGTTAATGAAATATTTACATAAAGATAATTACTTCAAAATCTAAATATAGTATAGGTAGATAAAGAAAATTAGGAAACTATTATTATGAAAAGTGTAAAACAATTTAGTTGTTTTCTATTTCTATTTATGCATAATTTTTTTTGACAATATAACTTTTTTCCTTTTTCTTTGGATGTGACTTTGTAGTTGTTGAGATAAAGTTACTATAATCAATTTCATACTTAGAATTAACACTATCAGTGAGATTTGATATATAGATATAGCAACTCTTTAAGCATTAAAATTCTTATCAATAATTATTGCAAACCATTAGTTTTTGATGATTTTTTTTCCTTTTTTTTTTT
>JAJOOO010013559.1:0-20245 GCA_029582685.1 Solanum piurae | reverse complement strand
ATGTCTAATATGAGGTAAAGGTAAGGGTTAGTAAATTATACACACGTAGCCGGACCAAGGTGCGGGGTGAAATTCTCTAGATGCCGGACCAAGGATTTAGAGATACCTAACTTATCACTTTGCATGTAATACATTAGGAAAGGATTGTTGTTACTAGGATTACTGCATAATGAGCTTGTGGGGAACACGTATACCCTAGTTATCTTTCTCAGCTTGATAACAACCAACATTGACTACTAAATTTTGATTACTTATTACACTTTCATAATTGATTCACGAAAAACCCCCTTTTAATTAATTGTTGTTTTCTTGGAAATACTTTGACTAATTGGATATAATCGTGGGTTAAAGTAAAGTCTAAATCATTTTCCTTGTGGGATCGACCCCAACCTACAAGTTGGGTTCTTTACTTGATAATGATCGCTTACACTTCTTTAGAGAGGTGTAATTTGAGCGTATCAGTGTTCGAGAGAAATCGAGTTGATTCGGGGTAAGTTGCTCGAGAGAGAATTTACCCCCACTAAAGTCTAGCCTAGTAACAAATGTTCAGCAATTGATTATCAATAGCATTTACCCGATTGTGTAGTTTATCCCATATTCCTATCACATACCAAGAATCCAATCTCCCTATATTCGCATCTTTGTATTTTCGTTGTTTTAGTTGTTAATTGACTACAAACCCCCCATTCATAATTGACATTCGTGTCAACCCCTTAATTTTTTATGTTTTTACTCGATAATATTTTTAGCTATGATTAACTATAGCATATTCATTCTTGACTCTTAATTCTCAGAAACCGCTGCCTTGGAACTCGATCCCAACCCATTCGGTTGGGTTATATTACTATTGTATGATCGTAGACACTTGAATTGGAAGTTGTGTCTTGATTACGCAAACATAAAAATGGTGCCGCTGCCGGGGAGTGGTGTTACTTGAAAATTATTAGTGGAGTCGAATTCCACTTTTGTTAGTCGTAGTTTTACTTACTTAAGTTTTTGTTTTGTTTTTTCTCGGTGTTGCCATTGTAAGCAGATACTTTGAGCATGGCCGATAGAAATGGTGGCAAATTGGCTAAGACGAATCAAGTAGCCGAGAGGGACTTCATGTTAACTACACTGGTAACTCAGCTGGACGATTTGGCCACTAAAATATCAGAGATAAAAGTCCAGTGCAAAAAAAAAAGGGAGGTACATACCCCCTTATAAGCGGAGAAAGTCTAGAGACAATGAGAACAGTCGTGTCGAGGATACATTACTAACCATTCTCCAAAAGATCACTGAGCAATATAGAATGCTGGAAATGATGAAGGAGAATATTTAAGTGTTAAATCAGATGATTGGCTCTCACTTGAGATCTATCCAACTGATCGAAACAGTCATGAGTCATGTAGTTCCTAAGTTTCACCCAAATTAGCAATTGGGGTTATCTAGTAGCACTAGGGATAACCCCAATAATGGAGTTTGAGTAAGGACTTGCGTAGTGCCACAACGTTAACTAAGGCGCTTCTTGGGAGGCAACCTAAGGTTTTATCGTTTTGATTTGGTATTCTAGAATAAAGGCGTGTTAATTGTGCAGGTTTGAGTGTGAAAAGTGTAGGTTGGCAAGCGAATGTTCCAGTCGGTGCACCGCAAAAGAAGTCGGCGTGTTCGAGTTGATCCACCATTTTGCTTAACAAAATTTTAGCTTGGAGCGTGTAAAACTCAGCGAGTCCAGGAGCAACTTGGCGACTCACCGACTAGTTTGTCGATCCCGATGGTTCCCGCTGTTTGATTCCCAAGCAACTGAAGGTCCTGTAAAAGTCGGCGGGGTGAATTACCACTCGGCGTATCGCCCAGTGGATCGGCGAGTGCGACTAACGTCGCCGAATGGATGAGAACTGGACGGTTATTAAGGGCCAAAAGTTTTAAAGTTTCAAACTCTTCACTTTTCCTCGCTTTTAAACGTCACAAACTCACACCAAGTTAGTATTTTAAATATTTTTGCACTTTTAGAGTATTATTAGTGTTGATTTGTGCTCGGGGTTGGATTACATTGACGCATAGCACTTCAAATATCATTTTAATTGGCAAATAAGGTTGGTCTTCCGAACCACAAACTTATTGTTAGTAATTTATTCTCTTATGCAAATGATTTTATTGTATTGTCAGTGTGCTGGGCCTCTCTGATAAGAATAGATTGTTCAAATGCCTATTTCAATTCAAGAATTTTGCTCATTTTGTCTTGATTTTTGAAATCCCATATGTTTGTGCATTAAAATGATTTACAGTTTGTGTGGTTGTGCTTGCATGTTGTTTAGTTTGCTTGGGCGAAGCCTGAGTAGCCCGTAATTGTGCAAAATGATGTAATTTGCTCAATGATAGAGCGGGTGACGTCCTTCTTAACGGTACATATCGTCAATTGGACAAATTTGGCAAAAACAGGAGAAGTCTGAGTATCCCGGGATGATGAGTGTTATGGGTCTAAGCTTAATTGAACTAGTGCATGCTTTGATTTTATTTTCAGGGGTTGCGGGTTTGAATTCGAGAAATTGGGTTGAAGGTAAGCACGTTGGGTCGAGCTCACCAAACCACTCAGCGGTTCGCCTAGTGTCCCCATCTCACCTTTAATTTCATGCTAAATGAGTAGTTGAAGTCTGTAACTTTTGGCAAGAAGCCTGAGGTCACCGAAAGCACTCGGCGACTCGCCGAAGATAGTTTTGATCGCCCTTTGTCTGCACCTCTGAACCCTATTTGTACTATAACTTTCGGTGAGCGAAGCCTTATTCTCCGAGTGTTGTCGGCGATTCGCCGAAAGGCTTTCCCATTACCAGTTTGTCACAATCTTTAACCCAACCTTGTCAGTGAGCCTGATCTAGCTCGCCAAAGAGATTTGGCGACTCGCCGACCAATTTGGCCAATCTCTCTGCAATTGGGTTTTTATAAATTTGATCAAGCTTGTTTTAATTTTCTCTTGATATTTGCAGATATGGCTAGACTTAAGGTTGAAAGAATAAACATGTCTCCCCGCAACAAGACTAAAGGGATTAAACTTAATGAGGATGCAGTCGTATCAAAAAGCAAAGCTACTAAACTTTTCACAGCTGGTGGGAAACGCAAGGGTAAAGGCAAAGCACTTGCGTCACCAGAGGCAAGCTCCGACAGTGATGGCATCCATGCCACTTACCTCGCCCCATCTGAGGGTGAGGATGAGCATTAGGAGCATCAAATTATAGAGTCTGAGGATGATGAGTTCGTCATAGCACAGAGGGCAGAGTTATCATCTAAAGAGATGAATGATCCATCTAGGATCAGGAATCCTCAACCTACCGCTCCTACTCCTCCAATCCCAGAACAAGCAATGGTGCTGGCACTCCAGTACAAGGTCTTCCGCCCAAGTCAATGAATTTATTACAGACTGAGGGGCTGAGAAATATCATTGAGGAAAAGCAAATGTCCACAGATGGGGTCATCGATAGGTACCCAGAAATAATGGATTGCCGCACAAGTTCCAGATCTTCACAAAACCACGTGGCCTGTATATTCCAAATTGGGTCAGCGAGTTCTATGACTCTTATGGAACCTTGATACTACAGAGAAATAAGTAGGCAGTTGTTTTCAAACTATTTGACCACGTGGTCGTTAGAGGTAAAAGAGTGAAGTGTGATGCTGGTGAAATCAATGCAGTTCTGGAGTGCTCAGCGGACATTGAAGACTACTGTCAGCACATTATTAGAACAAAGACTCTGGAGAACATGAAGAAGTGGCTAGCCTCCCTAATATCAGATAGTGCTCCAAAGTAGCTTGATATTGGGGCACCTATTGAGAAGAAGGATCTGAACATCGCTGCACGATTTTGGTTTGGCTTCATCAGCAGTATGATTATGCCATCCTAGAATGATTCCATACTCTACCATACCAAAATAGCTTGTCTGGGTTGCATCATTGTTGACACGAGACTAAATCTGGGGATGATCATTGTTTCAGAGATTTTCTTGCGTGCCAGGAAGCGCCAGACCTCTCTTCCCTTCCCGGTATTAATCACCAAGCTATAC
Source organism: Solanum piurae (assembly GCA_029582685.1). Taxonomy (NCBI): domain Eukaryota; kingdom Viridiplantae; phylum Streptophyta; class Magnoliopsida; order Solanales; family Solanaceae; genus Solanum; species Solanum piurae. The sequence continues at coordinate 16,214 of JAJOOO010013559.1, read as the reverse complement.
AGACGCGCTTGGGTGCCTAGAGATACCATGAAAGTTGTGCAAGTGAGTCCCACATCCTTTACTGATATTCGGAGGATCGAGGCAGAATATTTAAATAATTAGGCGGAGAAGAAAAAAGCAGCCCAGTGGACCCTTCCCCGATTGTGGACACACTGCATGCAGAGGCATCTTTGTCTACTACATCCCACGAGCCTTCAGGTACATCTAATGCCACTGTTACTCTTGCTGAGTCTCCAGGTTCTTCTGTTGCTGCACTGACTCACAGATCCACTATTGTTACAGTCTCCTTGGTTCGGATCACTCAGGCGTCATTACTTCGGATGGGACAGATTGCCTATTTTGCGGATCGTAGGGTAGCCAGGCTCGAGACCTCCATTCCTGCCATGATTTTGGCTACTTTGACTGATGTTGTGACACCATTGAGCGCTACCATTGATACCCTTGCGGCAAGGATATAGGTGTGTGAGCGTGTTTAAGGAGCCACCGAGGAGGTGACGGCTTTAAAAGCTTCCATTGCTGAGCTGAGAAAAGATGTGGACTACCTAAAGTACATCGATATGTCCATGGTCTTTGGAACAGTGGAGATTCCAGATGTGCCCAAGATGCCTCCAACTACCACCGGACATGAGAATAGAATAGAGTAGACAGTCGATCTTGAGTCAGAGGCAGAGATTGATGAGGAGATGCTTGAGGAGACTAAGGGAGCTGCATATGCGGACCTCACTGAGACTTAAGCAGACATGATATATGCGGTTGTGCAGGCTTCCTTGGAAAATACATTGTTTGCTATCTCTAGTGGAGCTGGCTCTTCTGGGGTGACTCCAGGTACTGAGACCCAAGTCCAGACCAATACACTAGGCACTGATACCCGAACAGATGGAGCAACTGCTTAGACAAGATCCCCTCTTTACCTCCCTCTATGTCATTATTTATTCACTTTTGGATATTTTTATTTGCATTTGAGGTCAAATATTTTTATTTGTGGTGGGGTGAGGCCCACATTTGTGTGTTGATTATGACTCTTGTTTTGTTTATCTATTTGGGCTTTGTGCTAAATTTTTGTTGTACTACTTTTGTGAAAGGTTTGAACTTGTGGCTCCTTTTTTTTAATTGAAAATGATTTTTGACCCTTCTGGGAAAAAATTGCCATCTCTTGTATGTGTTGAATGTGGCTGTTCTTTTGCAAATTAGAGTATCGGTTTTGATCGATACCGATAACCTGAATATTGCTCATAATCGAACAACATGAATGTGCGGCTACGATGAGGCCAAATGAAGTTTCATAGACAATATGTGAACTCTTTGCATCTCATTGTGACTAGCAAATTATCAAATCGAGTCTCTTGTGATGATCGTTGCACACTAGCAAAACTGTGGAATTTTGTTTGACCTTGGTGTCAATGCCTTACGTGATGAGCTTACTGTGAACCATACATGATAACACCTAGAATTTTCCCCGTTGGTCCGGTCAACTAAGTAAGGCTATCTCTTGATATGATCTTAGGCAACTTCGAAGAGTGTGAGCCAATTTGACATATACTTCTTTTGTGACCTACCTTGTGAGTGTGTGAACCTCTTTTGAATACCCCTTGAGCATTACCTTTCTTTGGAAGAAACTTGCTGAAAACATAATCTTTCTTAAATCCACTACCCATAATCCTCTTGATTTGTGGTTGATTGAATAGCCAACTTAGGCCAAAAGCCTAAATTGGGGGTGTGGTGAAAAGAGAAGTCAAGTCAAGAAGTGCAAGAAAAATCTCCTTTAACCCATGGTTTTGAGAAAAATGGAACCCCTCTATATAAAAATAAAAGAGAAAGAAAAGAATGAAAAAGAAAAAGAACGAAAAAGTTGTGGAATAAAGTACAAAAGAAATGGGCTTTCCGAACAATCCATGGAAAGTGAATAATGGGATGATTTATGAGCACTAAATAAAATGATGAAAGAAGAGGAAAGTAAGTGTTGTGAGCACCACATTTCATGAGGATGAAAGTCACTGAGCCTAAATGACCATACATTTGCACTCAGCCCCATTACAAGCCTTAAAAAGACCTTTTTTATCTTGAGTGAGCTGAAGCAATTGTCAATTGGAAATACGGGTAAACCTATGGATGAAAGCATGCATTGTGTTCTTCTTTGACAGTGTGAGTGTTGCATTCGATTCCGGAACTTTATATTATTGAACCATTGTGTGGGAATATGGAATCATGCTTTGTGTGAGGGCATTTGAACACTTTAGTTGAGCTTGAACTTGCATTTGAAGAAAGTATAGTGAGCTTGAGATTATTTGATTATGGTGTGTCACAACTTGAAACTTTGAGTGCACATTTGATCTTCGCATGAGTAAATTGAGCCTTTTCTGTGCATTCATGATTGAGTATTGTGTAGCACTGTTCGAGACATTCTTTTTGAACTGCCGAACTTGAGTTTTACTTGAGGACAAGCAAAAGTTTAAGTTGGGGGTGTTGATGAGTCCATAATTTGGACTCATTTAGGGCTTCATTTTAATAGAATTAGTATCCTCAAATGCATATTTTGTCTCAATAACTAATGTAAATCCTTAAGTTTCAGGTAATTGGAGTTTGAGGCAAAGCATGGACACTACTTGGGAAAAAGGAACAAAATGGCTCAAAATACGAAGAAATGAAGGCCTGAGGATCGCCTAAACCATTGGGTGATTCGCCGAATGGCCTTAACCTCGCCCAATGTTCCACTAAGCTGAGCCCAAAAGGAAAAGATCAAGTCGGCAATGAACAAGAGCAGTTGGTGCGTCACCGAACATTTCTGCAAAACAGTACTATATCCCCTTTATGATCCTGAACGCGAAGATGTTGAAGGCAAAAGCTAAAAGGCGATGAAGCAGACCAAACGGCGGATCGCCGAGTGCATCGGCGATCCCGACTAACTGCGTCGAGTGATCCTTCGCAGCACATTTTTTGACAACTATAAATACTAGTTTGAATTTTTTTATCTTAGTATGCAATTTCAGATACAACATTTTATTTTCTAAGTTTCCAAGTAGAGAACATTTTTGCTTAGCCTTTGAAGTTTTGAAGACTTCCAATTCCAAGAAATTGGAATTGGGTGTTGAAGATTCTTTATCCTAGACTCCTTTAAAGTGAATATAAATCATACCTAGTTGATGTTAGTTTGATTTGGTATCATTTTCTTCCTTTTCTCTATGTCTAGCTAAAACTCCAATTCTTGGGGTGTGATTTTGTGAATATGGGTTAAATTTCATGTTGGGTAATGCTTATTGTTAGTCCATTTGCTGTTTAAATGTGATTTTGTTTAGTAGTTGTGTTTGAACTTAATGGGATTGTAGTTGCAAATACAATTTCATCTTAGTGTTTTTGGCTTTTCGAGAAAGAGGTTTTAAAACTAAGACTACTAATCGATAGTCGGTGGTTATTGGGTCGTCGTGGGTTCAGCTCGAGAGAGTGAATCCTAAGTCTTTTCCAACATATTCAGCTCGAGAGAGTAAATGGGCTAAGGCGGAGGTTGTGCTTAAAAGTGGTAACTTAGTGTTCGAGAGAAACCGAGTTGATTCGGGGTAAGTTGCTCGAGAGAGAATTTACCCCCACTAAAGTCTAGCCTAGTTACAAATGTTCAGCAATTGACTATCAATAGCATTTACCCGATTGTTTAGTTTATGCCATATTCCTATCACATACCAAGAATCCCATTTCCTATATTCGCATCTTTGTATTTTCACTGTTTTAGTTGTTAATCAACTACAAACCCCCCCATTGAAAATTGACATTCGTGTCAACCCCTTAATGTATGATTTTTTTACTCGATAATATTTTTAGCTATGGTTAACTCTAGCATATTTGTGTTTGACTCTTAATTCACAGAAACCGCTCCCTTGGGACTCTACATCAACCCATTCGGTTGGGTTATATTACTATTGTACGATCGTAGACACTTGAATTGCAAGTTGTGTCTTGATTACGCAAACATCATGAAGTCGGCGTAGGCACTCCCCATTCTCTTCCGGACAACCTCCAGATCCTCTTCGACCCGTGCACCTGAGAGTGGGTCATCATTGTCTGAATTCACGGCCGCTTTACTGCTGCTAGCCCTGCCCGTCCTCCTTCTCTTGCTCCTAGAAGTAGAGCCTTGTCTAACCAAAAGAGGGTGAAAGGTAGGATCCATAGGAAGTACCTCATAGGTGTCAAAAAGTGGAACTTCCGCCCGCTTGCACAACGCAGTAATGAGCCCCGGCAGGAAGAATGCCTTTTTGTTGCCTCGGTAAAACATCTTCCATTCTGAGATGATCTGCGCCTCCACATTTAACGGTGTGCCCTATATAGCACACGCCGCCACCAGAGCCCGAGGAAAGGTCACGTCTGGTGGTTGCTCGATGGGCGGATCCTCCGAGTCACCAAGTGTAGCCACCTCTTAGCATCGGGTGACCAATCCATGCTAGTAATACCCTCCGTAGTAGCCTAGTATACCCGATCCCTGCGCGCAGGCTCAACCAGAGTGTCTCTCAGCCACTCCAGATCCATCTCCCGTAGCTTGGCCTCGAACTCCATATTTGGGACATCGGGAAATTCTAATACTTCATTAATAGCGGTGGCATTCAGGGGAATGTCAACTCCTGGACACGGATGACAGGGTAAGAGTCATCCCAACGGACGATAGAAAGAATGGCATAAAACTCCCTCACCCAAGTAAAACGCGGATCTGGGGGAGCCACAGTCAGTGGAGCCTATCCGAACTCCATAAGGCGAATATAAAATGTAGGCACCTTTTCCTCTAGCTTGTGCAACACAAAACCTCTCTCGCAATAGAACCCCATATTGCGGTTGTCGTGATGTCTCTCCCGACTCGCGGCATCAGGAAACTGAATGAAAGGTAAGTGTTCGTCATTTTGTCCTGCCATTAGAGAGCCTGCAATAAGTTGGAAATCAGTTAGAAACGCGATAGGATAGTCGGTGTAAGGCTTGAAAATTAAGAAAGAAAAATTTTGTGTTAAAGCTGCAGGCCACTAGTCTGGCGCATCCCGCCACAGCGACCAAAATCTCGCCCTGGTGGGATTATGATGGCCGCCATAGCGGGATGAAGGCCGCTAGAGCAATCTTCATCTGGGACGAACAGCAGACGCGGTTATGGCGTCTGTTCATCCCAAAAGCCCCATTTTCGACAGAATTCCAGCAGATCAGAGTATTATAACTATCCTAGAATGTAGATATGCAATCATTTTAGCAAATAAACCCCTAAAACAATTCCAAATTTGAGTGTATGGCAAGAAGACCTTTCAACTTCCCCCACCCGTCTTTGTACCGATTTACTCGTATTTTTGTTAAATCCTTACACCCAAGACGTTGTGGAAATGTTGGGGACATAAGGGAAGTACCCATGCTACGCTTATTATATCAATCTAGCAACCTAGTTAAAATGGCAAAATAAACAACCCCAAAAACCATCTTGTTCGATCAATTAATCAGCATGCAATCATCGTTAGTTAAGTAATTAAGTAAATGGTGAAGGGAAACTAGAATTACCTTATTTTCGACGTTCGGAGCGAGGGGTTTGAGAGAATTTTTTGGAGGATTTAGTGAGAAAAGGGTGAAAATGAGGAAACCTTTCCTTATTTTTCCCTTTACTGCATCCGATCTCCCGCTACAGCGGGAGATATCCTGCCACAGCTGCCCCGCCCTGGTGGGCCAGACTATGTAGTTAACCACTTTCATTTCCTCGTGTGTTGTCTCATTCTTCTTTCGATCTTTGAGTATAGTACCTTACTAGTATCAGCTATTTAAAAAGTCACCATTTGTGGTGGTGGTTTCGTGATGACCTTACCCATTAATTTGGAAGTACTCCGGAAATTAGGGCATGTGACTACCTGAGCACTAGTCATTCGGGGACGAACGAGGGGTAAATTGATATCTATTATAACGACCCGAATCGTCGTTATTTAGGAGGAACAAAAATCTGGGAAATTCTGGGCCACTGTCCCGCCACAGCGGGCCTGATGCCGCTAGGGCTGGATAAGTTGGCTCCATAGCGGGATAGGCGAGGTAGAACGTAAATTACGTGAAATCCTATTTTCTCCATCTTCCTAAAATACCTAAATAAGTTGTAAAACACCCTAAAAACCTCAGAAAAATTGCTCTAGGCTTGGAAAGGAAGGAGAAGGAGATTATAGGCATAAGGATGGTGAAATCTTCCAGATTCTTGGACAAATTCACTGTCACGAAGCCCGGAAAACCCAGATCGAAGTCAAAAACTTCGTGCAACTGCTTAGTGCCCAGGTAGACTAGGTTTTATGAATTGAGTAGTTTAAATATGTGCTCCCCACGTAATATATGTAAATCAATGGTAGGATTTATGTGTAGACCTTTGTGCACTGAGTGAATTTCCTGGGTAATTCCTAGAAATTAAAGTAATTGGGTTTATGCCTTGACAAGAGAAATTGATGACTTGTTAGGGCTTCTAGAATTGCTATCTTGGATAGAATTGTTTTCAAGAATAAGAATATGGAATCATAATGGAACTAGAATTATGAACGTATGCTAGACCATAAATTGGGGTGATTGATTGAGGAATTATATAAATTGTGATTAAACCCTAGAAAGAAGTCTTAGATGATGAACTAGTGTTAAGCATGACAAATTGTGTATGTTGATAATGTTGCAGTGTTGATCACACTTGTTGTGAATAATATGGGTGAATTATCATTGACATGAAATCATGATCTAAATGTATGATCTTGAGGATATACTTGTGTTTTGTGATTGTGATGTGTTGAATGGATCGGTTGCCATGTTCCGGCATAACTAACTTGGATCAGTTACCACGTTTCGGCATAACAATTGAATCAGTTGCCACATTCCGTCATAACTATGGGATGGTTGCCACGTTCTGGCATAACTAACTATTTGGGTTTGGGTTCCATGAGAGGATCAATGATGTGGCTTAATTGTGTGACTTGAGAAAGGTGTTAGTCGTTCGTAAATGTTGATGATATCGTATATGTTCGTTATACATGTGATTATATTGTTCTTTGAATTATACATATTGGACTTGTTGGGTATAGTGGAAGGGTTAAGTGTTTAAGGGGCGAGTAATAGATAGTAATGGTTGTTCGTGTGTTGTAATGGTGAGAAGTAGAGGAAGCATGGGTGATGAAATATGCTTAGGTGGATTTCAACTTGAGGGAAAGAGATTGGGTTTAGTGTTAAGGGATCTTGTTGTAATGTATTAGGTGACTATGGTTGGGTAAGGTGACTAGGAAGTAGGGGTATGACGTGAACGGTTAGTTGAAATGTTGATGGTTGTAATTGGGGAATTTCTCTATGTGTTAGAATGGTTAGGCTATGATCAAGTACCTAGTAGGTAGGTTGATTGAGAAGAATGTTAGTGGTCATAATACTAGTGTATATTGGAAGTACTTCAAGAGAGAGTAAAGGTGGAGAAGCGAGTGGTCTATCATATATTTCTACTAGTTGGTTTCTTATGTTATGTGGTGGGCGTCGGGTTGATCGATGATGCCTACCAGTACGTGTGTTTTGTACTGATACTACTCTTGCTATGTCTTTTGACATAGTCTGGATGCAGGATTGGTGACATTTCATTAGTTGAAGACGAAGAACTCTCCAGCAACTTCTATTCTTCCTTCCACATGGTGGGAGTTGTGTCTTTATTTATCTTGTTCAGATGTACTCTTAGTAGCTATTGTACATGTTTAGACTAGATTCTTGGGAGTTGTTTAAATTACTTACAAGTTAAACCAAAAAGTGTGTCTAAGGGTATTATTTATAAAATCATAAGTACTATATGTATTTCTATTTTCTTTAAATTTCCGCATGTTTTTACTATTGGGATATGAGGGTTCTCCTACTTAGGTATTAGAGCGGGTGCCTGCACGATCCGATGGGTTGGATCGTGACACTTATTTTCACAAATAAAATTAATACATGATTATTAATGCAATTAATGTCTAATAAAATTCATAACTCATGTCTCTTCAACTTACTTGTAACCTCTACTTTTAAATATTATTATAACTTTTTCATGTTTCTTTTTCATAATTTTTATAAATATTTAATTAATGTTTAAAAAATTATAATAAATAAATTTAATAATAAAGACACAATGAAGAACTTCAAAAGTTTATTTTAGGAAATGATAATTTGTATAGAGGATCATAAAAAATATGTAATACAATACATTTTTATTTCAAATTATGATCTCTTATTTCATTTACTTCACCATGGTAAATATTTTATACTACTATATACATATGAATATTTTGCACTTAAAAGATGCAAAAAAAAATCTTTTTTATATGTTTAAAAAAGATGAAAAAATGTATCATATTGCAGATGAAGAGAATATCAATATTGTCTATATATTTGCTACTAACATGAATATAAATATTATATCTGATTGTCCAATAAATATTTCTTATAGCCGCGCGAATCGCATACAATTTTACTAGTATGACATTAATCCATTTGAGATCATGGATGAGAGGTGGGAGTAAAAACTATAATTAATATAATTAGTGGGAGTTATATATATCTATATCTATATATATATTCTATATTACCTTAAAAGCATGAACTCCTAACTTGAATGTTAAATTACTATAATAACCCTAACTTAGGTTGTGACATTTTTTATGAGTTGTGACTTTTCTGATAAGTTGTGACTTTTTTCAAAGGGTTGTGAGTTTTCGCTGAGTTGTGATTTTTCCAAAGAATTGTAACTTTTTCAATAAGTTGTGACTTTTCCAAAGGGTATGACTTCTCGGAAAGGTCATGACTTTTAAGATAAGATACAAAATACACTTGTTCATACTACCCTTTGTTGACTATAAATAGAGGAGTTTCCTCTCATTTTTCAACCACTACTCTTTTTAACCTTCTACTCTTCTTCTGCTTCTTTTATTTTAAAAAATTGCCCTTTTGTTTTACTAATTTACTATTTCTTAATTTTTATCATTTCTTAATAGCTAATTTTATGAGATAAATTGTGATATAATAATTCTGATGATATAACAATTATTTTTTTGCTTAGTATATACATTAGTATGTAATGTTCCAATCTATGAAGTTAACATGATGTAGTCTAAATTCATTTCTTTTATTTTAACAATTTCTCTTGTGATGTAGATATATGCTTCTGAATATCTTTTTAAAAAATTATTAAACTTCTCAAGAGTTGGAGAATTGTCACAATTTGTATTTTGATGCTCAAGATAAAAGAATGACTTAATTTATCAATGCTACTTATGTGATTAAGAATGTCAAGAAGTTTGCTTCAAAATAGTTATTACTATATAGACATTGCCCTTTTGTTTTACTGATTTAATATTTCTAAATATTTAAGTATTTTTCGACGAAGAAAAGTTTATATGACTTGTTATAACGCCAGTTGAAGTTTGAATTAGTTTAATTTTTGTTGTAGTCTAAATTCATTTATTTTTGTTAACAATTTCTCTTGTGAAGTAGATATATGATTCTGAATATATTTTTCCAAAATTATTAAATTTCTCCAGAGTTAGAGAATTGTCATGATTTGGTTTTTGATGCCCAAGACAAAAGAAGGACTTTATTTATCAATGTTACTCATGTGATTTAGATTGTTAGGAAGTTTGATTCAACATAGTTATTACTATATAAACATTGTCCTTTTGTTTTACTGATTTACTATTTCTTAATATTTCAGTATTTTCGATGAAGAAAGTTCATATGACTTGTAATAACGCCAGATGAAGTTTGTATTAGTTTAATTTTTACTGTAGTCTAAATTCATTCATTTTTGTTAACAATTTTTCTTGTGATGTAGATATATGTTTCTGAATCTTTTTCCAAAATTATTACACTTTTCAAGAGTTAGAGAACTGTCATGATTTATTTTATTTTTTATGCTCAATAAAAAATAATGACTTTATTTATCAACGCTACTTATGTGATTTATATAGTCAGGAAGTTTGCTTCAAAATAGTTATTTACTAATTTTGTTTTACTAATTTTCTAAAATGTTGTGAGTTTTTGATGAGTTGTGACTTTTTTTCAAAGGGTTGTGAGTTTTCGATGAGTTGTGACTTTTCCAAAGAGTTGTAACTTTTTCAATAAGTTGTGACTTTTCCAAAGGGATATGACTTCTCGGAAAGGTCATGACTTATAAGATAAGACACAAAATACACTTGTTCATACTACCCTTTGTTGATATAAATAGAGGGGTTTCCTCTTATTTTTCAACCACAACTTTTTTTAATCTTCTACTCCTCTTCTGCTTCTTTTATTTTAAAAATTTCGTGTGATTTATTGTCGTTGAGTGAGTTCGAAGTTCAGCAGGATATGAGGAACCACTATTCTGATGAAGTAAATTGTTCTATCCTAAGAGAATATATTCCTTAACTTCGAGTACTTGAGAAAAATAATTTTGATGATATAATAATTATTTTTTTGCTTAGTATATACATTAGTATGTAATTTTCCAATATATGAAGTTAACATGATGTAGTCTAAATTCATTTATTTTTTTTAACAATTTCTCTTGTGATGTAGATATATGCTTCTGAATATCTTTTTCAAAAATTATTAAACTTCTCAAGAGTTGGAGAATTGTCACGATTTGTTATTTTGATGCTCAAGATAAAAGAATGACTTTATTTATCAATGTTACTTATGTGATTTAGATTGTCAAGAAGTTTGCTTCAAAATAGTTATTACTATATAAACATTGCCCTTTTGTTTTATTGATTTAATATTTCTTAATACATAAGTATTTTTCGACGAAGAAAAGTTTATATGACTTGTAATAGCGCCAGCTGAAGTTTGTATTAGTTTAATTTGTATTATAGTCTAAATTCATCTGTTTTTGTTAACAATTTCTCTTGTGATGTAGATATATGCTTCTGAATATCTTTTTCCAAAATTATTAAACCTCTCAAGAGTTAGAGAATTGTCATGATTTATTTTTTGATGCCCAAGACAAAAGAAGGACTTTATTTATCAATGTTACTCATGTGATTTAGATTGTTAGGAAAATTGCTTCAAAATAGTTATTACTATATAAACATTGCCATTTTGGTTTATCGATTTACTATTTCTTAATATTTCAGTATTTTCGACGAAAAAAGTTCATATGACTTGTAATAACACCAATTGGAGTTTGTATTAGTTTAATTTTTATCGTAGCTTAAATTCATTTGTTTTTGTTAACAATTTTTCTTGTGATGTAGATATATATTTCTGAATATCTTTTTCCAAAATTATTAAACTTTTCAAGAGTTAGAGAATTGTCATGATTTGTTTTTATGATGCTCACTAAAAAAAGAATGACTTTATTTATCAATGCTACTTATGTGATTTATATTGTCGGGAAGTTTGCTTCAAAATAGTTATTATTATGTAAATATTGCCCTTTTGTTTTACTAATTTACTATTTATTAATTTTTATCATTTCTTAATAGCTAATTTTTATGAGATGAATCGTGATATAATAATTTTGATGATATAATAATTATTTTTTTGCTTAGTATATACATTAGTATGTAATGTTCCAATATATGAAGTTAACATGCTGTAGTCTAAATTCATTTATTTTTTTTACTAATTTCTCTTGTGATATAGATATATTCTTCTGAATATCTTTTTCAAAAATTATTTAACTTTTCAAGAGTTAGAGAATTGTCACGATTTATCTCATAAAAATTAGCTATTAAATAAATAATAAAAATTAGCTAATTATCAAACCTTATTATTCAAATCTTTGCTTAAATTTTATGAATTAATAATTACGTGCAACGCACGTGTCAAAAAACTAGTATATATATATATTCTTTTTGTGAAGTGCAAACATAACCATTCATTTTTCCAATTGGAAAATGAAAAAAACAAAAAAAAATCATGAATTCCTCCAACATGGAATTAATACAAAATAGATATTCAATTGTGTACTAATATGATGATTTGCTATTTAATATTCAGAGAAGGGCCTAAAATGCCCCTCAACTATTTGAATTGGTACAAAATTATCCTCCATCCACCTTTCGGCCCCAAATACCCCTAACGTCAACCTATTGGCTCAAGAATACCCTTAATCTCATAGTTTAAGGACATTTTAGGCCCTTCTCCATTAATATAATTTGAAATTACTTGATGCATGAGCTCATATGATTGCCCTAATTTTTTATTCTAGTGAATTTATAAAAAAAAATTAATCCTCTACTATCTACACTCCCCCGCCCCCCAACTTCTTCTCTCTTCCACTTTTTTATTCTTCTTGGATCTTGTCCAGCATTTTAAAATTATTATTTTTAAAGTAATGAAAAATTAAACAAAATGATTTACTAGTAAAATAATCTAAATGTTATTTCATCTTTGCTCAATTACTCTATATCAGCTACAATCCGTGTTTACGAATCATCAAGCTCTAGTTAACTCAGGCTATATCAATATTTATATGATAAATAGTGTACACATCAGCGCGTCGCTCGAAATTAAATATATTTTTTAAATAATTGATATTCTTAATTGAGTATTTCTTTTTAAAATAGTGTATAAGAAAAAAAACTACAAATCGAGTCACGACCTTGTTGTTTGTTCAAAAAATTGCTAGAGAGATATTTTCAAACTGTAATTTTCGCTTAACATTATTGATAAAAACAAGAAAAAAAATGTTAATCTGAAATTTTTTGGTAAATTGGTTATCATAGTTTCTTATTAAATTCAAAGAATTTTATAACAATAATATTAGTTCAATCAAAGTAACATTAAATTTAATTCATTATAAATTACATGACTTTATTTATGTATAAACCACTTAATAAAAATAATTTAAAATATATTTGTGACGCATAAAAGTAAGAAAAATACTTGAAATTATGATTCAACATAGTTATACAGTTATACATGAACTTAAGAAGTTAGTGAGATCTTCTTCTTTTTGTTTGGCTTTCTTTGATATTTAATTTTTTGTATTGAGATTAATATAATGTGTATGCATTGTATATGATTTATTAATATTAAAGGATCACATATTTCAACTTTCATTTATATATAATATCTTTTGAGAAAAACATCTCAAGAAAAAATAATTAAGTTGATTATATAACATTACATTAGAAATCATATTTTGCAATAGAAAATAAAAGAATTGAAAAACATAACATTAAAAATAAAATGTATATTTATAAGAAGTCATAATGTTATTAGTTATTTGATGTGTTACTTATATTTTCGATTATATAAAGATTATCATAGAGTGAAAAATATTAAATTTTTGAGAATACATAAAGTATCAAGTTGTAGAAAGGTATATCAAGAGTTGAATCAATATTTGTCCCTAACACATGTAGAGCAGTGGAAGAGTTTTATAGCGTTTAGATAATTATTATTGTAGTGATCACAGAAAAAAATTAATAAATGATAATAACTATTCAAAAGATAATTCTTCTTAATGTGGAAATTTTAAGATAAGTTATTTTTGCTTTAAATAGTTATAAGTTGAATACACTAATCACATATGCACATTTATCATAGTAGAACTATAAAATATTTTTTATTATAATATATTTACATAAATGAGGGAATTTAAAGTATTTTTTTACAATAATTAAGGGAAGTTAAAGAAATAGTATTTTTTTAATTTTAATATAATTATTGTGATTAAGAGGAAAAAATAAGTTGACTTTAAGCTTTTATAATATGAAACTGAGAATTTTTTCTTCATTCTTTTCATTAAATAATTTGTTTATTGATTAAAAATTTAAAAAATACTAAAAAAATAATTTATTATTTACTTATTTATGTTGTGACTGAGTTTTAATATGATAAACCATATCATGTATTTTTAGGGGCAACAATATGCAATAGCTATGATAAATGTATCATGGGTAATATAATATCTTTCAAACGCGACAACTGATGAGTCTGAGATTTGAACTCATTTAGGGCTTTATTTACAATGATTTAGTGTCCTCAAATGCTTATTTGTGTCAATAACTGATGTAAAACCCTTGATTTCCAGGTATATGGATTGATGAACAAAGCAAGGACACTAATTTGCAAAAAGGACTAAAGCGAGCTGAAAGAAAAAAGAAAACCAAGCCTGGTGATCGCCGAGTCACTTGGCGAGTCATCGAACGGTTGCTTGATCGCCTAAAGTTCCAGTGTGTCAAGCCCTGAAGGAAGAACCAAGTTGGCGAGAGAAAGGAGCAGTCGGCAGATCGCCGAGTGGTTTCGCGATGCAGTGTTGAATCACCCAAAGTTACAGACCTTGAGGATGCTGAAGGCCAAGGCAGAAGGACGATGGAAATGACCAAAGAGCGGATCATCGAGTGGTTCGGCGAGCTCGACTTACTTCGCCGAGTGGCTCTTCACAGCACATTTTTGGCGATTATAAATACATCTTTGAACATTTAGTTTAGTATCATTATTCATTCTGAATAGTAACTGAATCATAATTTTAGTTTATTATTAAGTTTTGAACTGAGACACAAATTTTCTCTAGTTTTCCTTAGTTTTAAAGAATTGAAGTTTTTCAGTTTTGAGAAATTGGAAATGGGTCTTTGAGATTATTCAACTTGGATCATTGTAAGGACGAAATCAATCTTACCCAATTGATGGAAACTCAATTTCGTAACGATTTTTATATTTATAATGTCTAGCTAAAACCCCAATTCTTGGGTTGTGATTATCTGATTAAGGGCTGATTTTGTTTATGGGTATTGCTAATTGTTAGTTTAAATATTATTTAGAAGTGAGTTCAACCATTAATTGTGGTTTAATTTAAGAATTGTAGTTGCAAATGCAGTTCTACCCTTGTGTTTTTGGCTTGCTCGCGAGAGAGGTTTTAAAACTAAGATTATTGATTGATTGTGTAACACCCCGTATCCTAGATAGACCAAAAATGCAGACTTTGAGAAGTTGCAGGTGCAACCCACGGTTGCCATCCACGGACCGTAGGTCAGACCACGGTCCATGCTGGTGGTCCGTGGTTCACCACTGCAACCCCTCTCCAAACTCAGCACAAAAAATTGGCTAAGTCTCGACCCACGGACAAACCTACGGTCCGTAGATCAGACCACAATCCGTGGTTTGTGTACATGGATCAAGATTCTTTTACCTATCCTCTGACATGAACTACGGTCGACCAGCATGGACCGTCATTCGATCCACGGTCCGTAGGTCTGACCATAGGTGAGGGTAGCAACCAGTTAGATGGAAAATTGTGATT
Source organism: Solanum piurae (assembly GCA_029582685.1). Lineage (NCBI taxonomy): Eukaryota > Viridiplantae > Streptophyta > Magnoliopsida > Solanales > Solanaceae > Solanum > Solanum piurae. Next base: position 1,012 of record JAJOOO010013559.1, on the reverse strand, counting down.
GGGTCAACTTTAGATGGTCATAACTTTTAGTACAAAAGGAATTATGTGTCCCATGACCTATGATATGATAGATAATTGAATCCTCTTTCCAACGCCACCGAGTTTGCTAAAATCTGACCTCCGAGTGAAACGTTATGCTCGTTTTAGTGAAGCCCTGTTGGGCAGACTTGATCGACGGACCGTCGATTGATTGACGGCCCCGTCAGTCTCGTCCGTCGATCACTCTGACAGCAGTTAAGTCAGGGGTCTTTTGGTCTTTTCCTATTTCGTTTAACCCCTAAGATACGTCATTTAGACCTTAAATTATGATGTTTTAGTCAGTTTAAGCCTAGAAACATAACTAGAACTTACCTAAGTCAAATCATTAATCAAAACATAGAAAATTAGAACGGTAAGATGAGAAAGAGGTCAAGAACCCTAGTTCAAGAACGCAGCAAGTTTCCTCTAGTTCCAGCCCTGAAATCGAAGGATTTCTTCGTGGAATTCATAACTAGGTATGTGGGATTTCACTAGTGGGTTCCTTTGACCCATTGGGTCCCTAGAATTTAGTCAGTTTCTTGATTCTCTTATTATGAATAGACCTAGAATTTTTAGAATTACAGCAGATCATCATGAATTAGTTATTAAGATGTTCCAAATCAGATTATCATGTTATTGCTCAGTTTATTGCATGAATTTCAAAACCCTAGCTATGTATTTCTTTAGTTCTTGAATTACACATGCTAGGTCAGATATTTCAGTCATTCAGTTATACATGCCTCAGCTATTAATGCATCAATATCAGTTTAATTGTTGCATTCTCAATTTTCATGTTCAGTTTGAGCTATCCAGTATTACAGAAATTCAGTCATAATGTGTTAATCACTTAATCTATTCGGAGTAGCATAATACCGAGTTGGACTAGGGTTCAACGTACCCATATAGTCCCAGAACTACGAGCCACGTAGGTGTAAGTCCCCTCTGTGGGCAACATCAGTTTAGTGATCACGCCAGCATGCCTCTATACCTCTGG
>JAJOOO010013558.1:0-27742 GCA_029582685.1 Solanum piurae | reverse complement strand
TTGTAAAAAAAAAGCTTCTCAAGATTTATAACTCAAAAAAGGGCTTATGCTGAAATATACTGATAATGTGGCGTTCAAAACTGGAGCATGTATATCTTAATAACTGAAATATCTAACCTAGCATGTGTAATTCAAGAACTAAAGAAATACATAGCTAGGGTTTTGAAATTCATGCAATAAACTGAGTACAAACATGATAATCTGATTTGGAACATTTAAATAACTAATTCATGATGATCTGTTGAAATTCTAGAAACCCTAGGTCTGTTCATAATCATTGAATCAAGAATCTGACTGAATTCTAGGGACCTAATGGGCGAAAGGAACCCACTAGTGATATCCCATATACCTGGTAACGAATTCCATGGAGAAATCTTTGGATTTCGGGGATGAAACTGAAGGAAAATTGTTGCGTTCTTGAACTAGGGTTCTTGACCTCTTTCTCCTCGTAGCATTCTAATTTTCTAAGTTTTGAAGAATGATCTGACTTAGGTAAGTTCTAGTTATGTTTCTTGGCTTAAACTGACTAAAACCTCATAATTTAGGGTCTAAACGACGTATCTTAGGGGTCCAATGAAATAGGAAAAGACCAAATGACCCCTGACTTAATTTTGGCGAAGCCCATCCACGGAAGGAACGACGGTCCGTCGTTTGATCTACCGGCCGTCGTTTGGGTCCGTCGGTCAAGTCTGTCCGGCAGGGCTTCACTAAAACCAGCATAACTTTTTACTCGGAGGTCAAATTTTAGCAAACTCAGTGGCGTTGGAAAGAGGATTCAATTATGTATCTTATCATAGTTCATGGGGCACATAATTCATTTTGTGATGGGAGTTATTACTAATTGAATTTGACGCAATCAACAATTTCCTCTAATTGGTTGTTGACCCCTACTTATGGTCAGACCTATGGACCGTAGATTGAACGACGGTCCATGCTGGTCGGCCGTAGTTTGTGTCAGAGGTTGGGTAAAAGGGGTCTTGATCCACGGACCGTGGTCTAACCTACGGACCGCAGGTCTGTCTGTTGGTCGAAACTTAGTCAATTTTCTGAGTTGGGTTGCAATGTCCATCTATGGACCACCAGCATGGATCGTAAGTCATCCCACGGTCCGTAGGTGGTGCCCATAGCTTTTGATTTTCTAAATTTTTTTCTGGGTCTGATTTCTGAGGTGTTACACTCATACTCCAGCTTCCTCCACTATTTAACACTGCACTGCATCTTCAATTGTTTCATCTTTTCCCTGAACTTTGATATATTAATAAGTTTTGATGAAGAGAGTTATATAAATAAATAGAGACAACACAAATAATAGAAATACCTATATTTATTAGCTGAAGAGGCTGGCGACTCTCCAAGAATATTAGAATGGAATGTTTCTGAGAAGAGGATCAACTCCCGTCAAGCTCAGTACTATCTTTATACAAAAAATGTAATCCATACTTCTTTATTTCTCCGGAGAAACATAACGTAATAAGCCCATAGTCAGTTGGCGTTTTTCCATTTGACTTAGATGTATCCCATAAGCCAAAAAAAAGTACCAAGAAAAAATAAATCTTAGGATAACCGTATGAATGGTTGGATAAGGCAAGTGTTTGGGTGATACCCAACATTCCATCATCACATAAGGAAATCAAGTGAGTTGTGATATCAATTAATTCCCCATAGTAACATACAACAAATCCCAAGAAGTTATCATGTACGTACCAATTTTCAGGCAAATTGACTAATACACTTTTATCAAATCCTCGATGATGGAACCAACTTTGGATATTTTTCCCCCAACTCAGAAGCGCTCTTAGTGAGAAGGAATCTGAAGCAGAGATGTCATGCTGATGCAATGATGAGATATTCTGAAACAACAAATTACAGATCAAATCATTGCTCCAATCTACAAATATTGTATTTAATTGCTCTGGAAATTCTGGCAGTTGTGTAAGCCTCTCGCAATATGTTAAGTACAAGATTTGAAGAGCACCAAGTTGGAATATGCTTCCAGGCAAATGTTCAAAATCATTTCCACTGAGATGAAACTCTTTCAAAGATGATAAGCATCCAATGTCTTCCGGAAGTCCTCCATCTATTATACTGCAAAAATGGAGATTTGGAATTTTCAATGAGCCTAACCCTTCATTCACTCGAAGGAACACAAAGTACTCTCCATCTTCTAAACACAGTCCTTCAAAACTCAAGAATATAAGATTTTTCAAGCAGACGATTGAAGATGGAGGTTGTGAAATTTGAGTATAGTTGGCATCAAGTTTCACCAACTTCTCTAAATCACCTATCTCTTCTGGCAAGCTTCCAAGTTTTGAGCAGAACGAGACATCTAGCTTCACCAAAACTTTCAACATGCCAATGTTGCTTGGAAGAGCTACAAGTCTTGCCATGTCTGACAAATCTAGCTCTATAAGATGAGCTTGTAAGGCCATAATTAAACCAAAGTTATGGAGAGAAATTGTTCCTAAGGAAGTGTTGGATCAATTGGAAAATAATGCTCTATTTTCGGGTTTGATGAAATTGTATTGGACTGTTCAACTATGTTGGTTGATCATGGGAGTGACAATGTGATTGACTATGATTGTCCTAATTGTCATTGATTGTTCTGTGCTCAGTGTAATGTCTTGTGGCATGAGGGATTGAAGTGTAAGGATTTTCAGTGTTTTGGAAGATCAAACAATAGAGGGAAGGGAGATGTGATGTTGATGGGAATTGCTAAGAACAAGAAATGGAGGAGATGTCCAAAGTGCAAGTGTTATGTTGAAAAGAGTGATGGATGCTCTCAACTAACTTGCCGGTATTTTTCTCATTCGTTAATCTTTCTCTCATTCGTTGATCTTTCTCTCATTGAATCGTCGTTAGTAATAGTTTGTTTTAAGTTGTTGCAATAATAAAATAAGGATCAAATATTCAAAGTTTTAGAGCTTATTAACCGTTAATATTAATAGATATGTAATGAATTTCTTATCGATTACATTGGCCAAATAGGCCCAATTTCTTCTCAACACTACAAGGCCTACAGTTCAGACCAACAAAAAGGAAATAAACTAAAATATATGGAAAATAGCTTGAATTTTCTCATCTTCTTCTCAAATTCTCATTACATAGAGACCAAACTGACTGGATAATTGATGCGGTAAACGATGAAAAATGTATATGTTTTTCTCTTAATGTATGTTAAAAAGTGTATATATTTATCATTTTACACAGAGGACAAGAAAAAACTGAATGTAGGGAGTAGTTGATTCATAACATGTTTCCACATGAGAACTTGAAAGTAATAACTATAGTTGGAATGTCAACTTGCTCTTTTTGTGTTACAATATAATGAAGATAGTAACAAATAATTGATACTCCAATAGAGTTGTGCTAATGGTTTTGGGAAATAAGGCAAGAAACAATATACACATTGAACTAACAATATACATAGTATTTATTGAATATCCAATTGAGAAAATTTTGAATCTATTGCAGGTGTGGACATGATTTTTGCTACTGTTGTGGAATGGACCACAACTCTCAACATATTTGTCCTTAAACTTAACTAAAACCCCATTATGGTCGCTCAAGTTTTTTTTCATGCATGCACCTTGTGCTTTTGATGATCGATTTCAAGGCTTCACATATTGCAATTACTTTTAGAATATTATTATTCCTTTTAAAGTTTATTTACTTCTTAGAAGTTTGTATTTTTTTCCTCTTAAATTAAAATGATTATTCGAGTGATCATTATTAACTTTCCTTTGCTTATAAATCTGTAGCATAACTCCTTTATTGTTCACTTCATTATTTCTCTTTTTTTCTCGAAATATTTTTCAATAACAAGGAATATGTTTGTTGTGGTTTTGTTTTACCTTTCCTTTTTCTATTGAGAACGTTCCTTTCTCAAGTCAACGGAGTTACTTAAGATAAAGTATGAGAACATAACCGTCTTCACACTTAGCGAAAAAGGAACGAGGGGTAGACAATAAAATTTATGCCAAGTAAATAATAAGAATGAGAAATATTTATGTTATTGTATTTAATAATAATATGTGTTATAGTCTCTAATAGTCCTCTTATCCTTCTCTTCGAATATAAATTTAAGGATATTTGTTTTTTATTTTGAATTTGTGTTGGATTTGAACCTGATTCATCAAAAATACTTTGATGGACAAAAATAAGTGAATAGATTTTTAACACCCTGGTATTTGATATGCCTTCATTAGATTTGTTTTGAATGCCTAGATATTTAGTTTGCCTTCGTTCTTGATCTTCATAGAGAACTTATAACATTTAATCCATGAGAATCCTTTGCCTTGTTAAATTATGAAAATCCTTATTATAGTTTTTGGCTGGAAGAATTGTGACAAGAACAAACTCTTTTTAACCATATTATAGTCGACATGATGATATTGACTGACTCAAGCATGTCACTTGTATCAAGATGGAAGAGATGACACACTCTTCTCGACAAATCAAATTGAAACTCTCATGAAGATATTTGATTAACTAGAATATTCCACCTCTGCTAGGGTGGAACATATATGATTAGGAAAACTTTTTTTAACCGCATTTTGATTGATATGATAATATTTGATTGGATGAAACATGTCACTTGTGCTGGGAAGAAACAAATGTGACGAGGACCATTTTTTTGATCGATTAGGCTGAAGTTGGGATGATGATATTTGATTGGTTTGAACATGTTAGTTCTATTGAGTGGGAAGTATTGTGATTAGGGTGATTTGTTTTGACCAATCAAATTTTAGTTTATGTTTTTTAATAGTTCAAACACGTCATTTGTACACGAGGCATGTTTTCATACGTGTTTGATTTGATTAGACATGTTGTATCACTTTCAAAGTGTGGCATGGTCTTATTGACTGTTTCACTTGGCCGACACGTCTTTCGACATGTCATACCAAATTGCGCATATTGCGTTAATTTATTGCATATTTGGTATAATCCAAATTAATTTTAAACCCTAAAAAGTAAAATAAATACAAGAACATAAAAAAAAAATTATATATACATCATAAATGCATACATTGGGAAAGAAATATAAGGTCCCATTGACGGCAAAATCAAGTTGAAAGGGAATCAAAAGATTTAACAATCTTGGACTCCAGCGAAATCGAAGTTGATCCCACCTTGCTGAATTATGATGTCTTCGCTATCACCGAAAATAAAAACAATTACGAGAGCGGAGATAATGATATCGAGCTGCAACAAATTCTCTTCTACTCAACTCAGTTTCATTCAGGTAAGAACTTGGAATCAAGCTCTAATCATGGTGTTGGTAAAAAAACTTGTAGAAATCAAGTATTCTGTTATTCCTAATTCACTTAACCTAAAGAAAAGTACTTATAAAAAGAGGGAATCTTCATGTACTTGTTGTGAAATTTGTAAAAAAGTGTTTCCAGTGCCAAAAACAATGATGTTGGGCACCAATATCATTCATCGTTATTGTGAAGAATCCATACAAAATTTTATAGGCAAAAATATTAATAAGGATATCCATGAGATGGTTTCTATGAAGTGCCCTGCTTCTGATTGCAATGGAATTTCAGATATCGATTCAATAATGTCGGTTGATTTTAATATGCGAGTAAGAGATGACATTCGATTAACGACGAAAGTTTTGTTGACATACTCACTAGTTTGTTAGTTTGTTATTAATTCTTATCAAGTTGTTAGAGTAGATTTAGATTAAGTTATTAAAGTAGCTCCTTAGTTTTAGTCAATTTAGTTACATATTAAGTTGTTAGAACAGTTTCTTAGAATTAGTCAAGTTAGTTACATCTTACTTGTATTTAAATTGATGTTGCATTTGAATAAGATTCATTCAAGTATGCTTTGATCCTCAATCTCTTTAAGTTCTGGCTTAGCCAATAGGTATTGATTGCCCTTTTATGGATTGTATGGGTACACTGGTTGATGATCTAAGGGAATATCCGATTAGGGCATGTCCAGAGTGTTGGAGACTTTTTTGTGTCAATTGTAAATGCTTGCATTTGGGAATGACATGTGAGAATTATCAGTTTAGTAGGCAATTAAATTTGCTCTACTCGCAGTATCATTATGGAGGATATCATGATGAATTAGAGGAGGACGAGGAGGAAGAAGAAGAAGATGAAGATTATGATGATGAAGAAGGAGAAGAAGAAGAATAAATAGGAGGCGACGGGAGGAAACTCCATCATCAAAAACTGCAACGAATGTGAAAAAGTTCAAGTTTTGTTTCCTTGGAAACAAAATAGCAATTTGAATTCTTATTTACTTTATATGCAGTCTATTGTTGGTTAAAAAATAGTATGCAGGGTCTTTTATTTGATTTCAATTGTAGTTTTTAAGTTGGTGAAAATCCAATATGCAGGGTCTTTATGTTTGAATTAGTTATTGAGTCTGATTTGGATGGGCTCTATCAGTGGAGGACTATTGTCCAATGTAAGTCTAGACCAAAATGCGCAAATCTTCTATTTTGCAGGCAAGTTGTTCTATTTTATACAGAGCCCAGGTTTGTATGACCAACTATCAGACCCATATTTCTTTTATTTTGAATCGCTTATTCAAATTATTTTTTACTACATCACTTATTAGATCAAAGTATTAAAGAATTCATCTCACACTTGGTTTTTAAAGTAAAAAATGATTTAATTTCCTTTGAAAAATCAGGAGAGAGGTTGTATGTGTTACACCCTAACTTAGGATAAGAAGTAACATATAAGCAAAACGCATGAGAGATGTTAAGTATATATAAGTAAGTAGACCTTGTACTATAATGATTTCTTTAAAAGTTGTGCAGGTCTATGCCCAGATAGAACAATATCACTAGTGGTTTAGGCAATTACAGATGGTATTAGAGTAACTTTTGTGTTAACTGTGTCGATGCAAGCTAAAGTTATCCTGAGTTTAGCCAAATTCCGATAAGGTGAGGAAAACATCTTCGCTAGGTCTTGACAAATCTCAAGTGGTGGGGAAATCACAATAGAGGGGCAAACCTCAGCGAGGACGTTGAGTCCATAAGAGAGGGTGTTTGTGACACATCTCCTTAGGATAAGAAGTCCACATTGACAAAAACACATGATAAGTAAGAAGATCATACACTTTAGTGGCGCATTTTAAAGTTGGGTAGGTCTAGGGCGAAACGAAAAATATCACTAACGGGACGAAACATTGTTTGGTTGGAAAAGGCAACATAGAATTATATATATATATATATATACATATATATAATAAGAGGTGGTTTATAGCACTTCCCAGCTTAGTATAAGAACTCCACCTCAACAAAACACATGAGAGTTATTAGGTATAAAAGTTAGCAAACCTCATGAGACTAATCTAGTGATGTGTTTTAAAGCCTTGCGGGTCTAGACCCAAAGCAAATGATATCACTAACAAGTTGTATGGTGGAAAAAAGGCGGTGCACATAATAATTGAAGGGATAAAAGAATTATATTGTTGAATATAATTGAATCAATTTTGGGCATGATTCAGTTGTTGGCTCTTCTAGTTTTAATTTCATTTTCTCCTCTATTGGTGAAAAATCAACTTGAAAGGAATAAGTACATTATCACAGGTGAAGTTGACAGGTGCTTGTTTGATAATTAATTTACTTTTCTATTACATATCTTGTGTTTTGATTTTATTTTCATCTATGATTAATAACTAAACAATTGAACCTAATTGATAACAACCCAACCGATAACTAACCCATAAATACCCCTATCTATGACTATGAGCTCTTTTTGTACACTTGAGTTGTTCTATTCTAACTTTTATCTCAGTTTGTATTTGTGCTATCAGTACATGAATCTCCTAGAATTCATTTGTGGTATATATGTGATTCATAGATTGTTGTTGCCAGCTCCTTTCTAAACAACCCTTAGTGTCTGCTTGCAAGTCAGTAGAGTGTGTGAAATTCCCATTTGAAGCTTCTGGTTTTTACTACCGAAATAAGCAGGTGTCATGCGAAAAGTAGTAAAGCAAACCTCGAAAGACCATGAGTAAGAAGACGAATGATAAATATACCAAAAGACACGAAGATTTAACGTGGTTCGGTCAATCGACCTACATCCACAAAGGAGATGAGCAATCCACTATATAAATATGAGAGTACAAAATGTAGAGAGCAATAACATCAACCAATTCACTCGGAATACAAGGAGGTTCACACAAGTGATGATGTATCACATGTGTACCAAAAATTCTCCCCCTAACCTAAACTCTCAAAGACCTTAGGACTACATTGTGAATGCTGGTTAAATTAGAAAGAACAAGCCTCTATTTATAAAGTCCTAAACCTTATCCCAAAAGGAAAATCTATTTATTATAAGAAACTCAGGGTAAATAATACCCAATAAATCTCCCCCTTGGCCTAAATTGCTGACCAAAAAAAAAATTCCACCTTCTTCGCATAATCTTCAATAGCTTGCATCTCTTCTCCATAATCTCCTCCATCAAATCTATGTCTCGACACAAAAAACCTTTCTGAAACAAATTCTCAAACAAAATCTTCATTACTGTCAAACAGGTTGCGGCTAGAACTACACCCGCCAAGATAAACACCCATCTCTAACCTGATTCCATCATTGAATCTAACTTTGATACCACTTAATGTGACAAAAAGATTAAAACGAAAATCTAAAAATAAAGAATAGCAAGTTTAACGTGGAAAGATCCTTCAAACCAAAGGTAACCACCACGAGATACACAAGCTCCGAATTGCTTCACTATAACAATAAGAGGGTTACAAATATTTTTCTATGGCTACACAACAACAGCCAAAAGAGACAAACAATAGCTACACCAACAAAAGATAAATAGAAAAAAATACCACCCAAACTCAGTGGCTATTCGGGACCTAAAGCATAATTTGCTGACCTCCGAATCCAATCTCCACCGTTCAAACTCAAGATATGAGGAATACTCGGCCCAAATATCAGATCGATCCAACGGTTAGTTAATCGAGAAATTTAATTTTAAGGTTGCTGGTCAGAGAAAAAAACGGCACCAAAAGAACTCTTTTTCTTCTCTCTTCTCTCTTGTTGAAAGCTCTCTCAAAAACCTCTTGTATGTCCTAATGTCTTTCAAACACAATACTAATGAGAAATTGAATAATTCTCTCAATACCCTCCTTTATTTTAGAGTTGTGATTTTCTTTACAAATCCAAAACCAACTCCAAATAGAACTACTATTCGAATCCTTTTCCTAATAGAATTGGAAACCAAATAAAGAGAATATTTGCAATCCTTTATCAAGTAGGATTAGGCCATACTCCTTTGGCTGGAACATGGACCATAGCCCAACAAACTCCCCCTTCATCCAAGGGGACAAATGGACTTCAAGTGGAGGAACTCTTGACAGGCTTCGTGCCTGCCACACTTCCACAAAACTCATGTTTGTCTACGATGGCTTCTTTCCCCTTATGTCTATGAGTATCTAACATGACTTCATCATAACTTCAGGTTCTCCTATGTCAGTCAAAAGGATATACTCAATAGGAGAATAATGTATTGAGGTTCTCTTCTCCCTAATGGATCTTCTACAAGAGGTTTCTGAAGCATTCAAAATAGTCATCTCAACATTAGTTGGTTGATGATCAACCACAACATCATAAATAGGAACATTTATAGGTTCTACACTGTAACACCTCAGAAATCTAGTGACCTAAGCTAGAGCCTAACTTGAAGTCTAGTGTCCTAGATAGGGTTAACATGAACATAAATATCGTAAATTGCACTCCCTAACCTAGTACTAATGATTTAGGTCCTACACATCAAGGCATGACCCCCTAGGACTCCCCCCCTCCCAAGGGTCCTTGAGGAGGACCCAAGGGAAGGTCCAAAAGCTGTCAAAAATAGCTTGTGACTATGATTGGGCACCCACGAGTCGTGGGTGGACTCACGCTCCGTGGTTGAGTGGTTGTGGGCTGAGACTTAGTCTCCCCAATGAATCTCCCAATTTCCAAGTCTCTGAACCAAATGACGCCCTAGCAGGACGGTCCGTGGATGGGGTCCGTGGATCACACATGTAGGTGTTGTCTTAGTTCGGCCTTAGTGGGGGTGTTTGGTAAATTGTTTTAATGGTTAGTCAAGTTAAGGGACGGTTATTTTGGGTTAGTTAAAGTATTTTAAGACTATTAAAAAGATAAAACACTATTTTTCAATTCATTATTTCAAATCACTCAATTAGAAACTATTCCCTCCCTCTCAAATATTTCTCTCTCTAAGAAGAAAACCTCCATTGAAGAACAAGGTCAAGGTCAAGCTAGGGGCTCAAGAACAAATCTTTCCTCACCAATTTCTTGTGGAATTCGACCTAAGGTATGGATGCCCTTCATTCTTGGGTAGCTATCCCCCAAGAAGTCCCTTCAAAGTATGTTTTTAAGACTTCCAAAACCTAGGGTTTTCATCTAGTCATGGGTCTTCTTCCAAAACGATTTATATTGCTTAATTATGGTTTATTTTGATTGATTAAGTTGATTTATGGTTAGATTAATGGATTATTGTTGGATTTTGATGAAAATTTCCCTTGGACCCATGATTTCCCCTTCTTCCTAAATTGTGAACTATGTATGGCGTGATTGATGATGAGAGCTTGACAATTGATTATGTTTACACTGATTATGTTGTTGAATCATGAAATCCCCGTATCTAATGTGATAATTCTTGAAGTTAGGGTTGATCTTGATTCCTAGCCTTGAAGGGCAATAACTAGGGTTTATATATGTTGATGAAGATTGTATATGAGTTCATGATTTACTTAGATAATGAGGATCCTATGACTTGTGTAATTGTGGTATTGATGTGAGATCCTTATTCCCTATATCCTTACACTTGATTATGCATGAAGTATGTATGTATGTTATGATAAGTTTGTTGTGTTGATTGAAAGGCTACTATCATGAAACACTATGAATGTTGTGTTAAAGGATTTACTCATTTGTTGATGGTTCTAAGGTTGAAAGGACATTCTCACCTAATAAATCTATGAGCTCTTATGGTATTATGTTGGTTGGGTGCCTAGTGCATTCTCTTGTGAACATGAACTTAAGTAAAGACTTAATATGACTATTAAAGGGAATTATAGTTAGCACCGAATGGATATGAACAATGAGATGGAAGCTTTTACGTTTAGCAAGTCTTGCTTCCCAATGTATGTTGTCTCATGGGATGGAACCCTTTTACGCTAGTAGTCCGGGTTTCTAGTAGCAATCCCCACCCCATATCCCATAACTATGTGCCCACATAGTTCTTTAGCTAGTGGATCCACCTAAAACCTATTATGAAAGTTCTACCTTAGGCATGTAGGACACCTCTTTTCGGTGTGGGGGTAGAACACCAGATTCCATGTAACTCACATGGTCTATGTCGGTTAAAGCTAAACTTCCCTATATGATATGTATACGAACTATGATAAGAACGTGGACTTTAATTATGACTTCATGAGAGATACTACTTAGTATGAGCGAGGGTATGGGACTTCACTTATGCATTGCAAAAGTAGGCTTTAAGAGGGGTTATGGTGAGGTTCTCTTATGTTATGATGACTTATGAATTATGCATGACATGTATGTATGAATGTTAAGGTTGACTTTACTTGATACAAGCTATGAACATGAACGACTCCTTACTTATGTATGTTGGTTATGAATGAGGTAAAAGTAAGATATGTATGTTGTTGGTAGCCTAAATGTGATACTTAGCATTTGGTAGGGTTATGGGATCTTACCTTTGCATTGCACTATGTATGGCTTTGGGTTGCTTATATGTTGGTTTGGCTTATGTTTCTTCATAAATGTGCATAATGGTTTTTAAACTTGATAAAGGCATGATTTCAACTAAATGTCCCTCTTATGCATGTTTAAGGATTTTGTGCATGGCCTCCATACAATTAGTACATTATTTGTGCTAACCCATATTTTCATCATTTTGTGAGTGTAGGTTTCGGTTGTTGAGAATTACTACTTTCTTCAAGTGAAGCTTGGGTTGACTATTCCCTAGGCTTGGTGAGTCCTCAAGTTCGAGGACAAGATGCTATTGTTTCTAGTTTCCATTGTATTTTCTACTTTGAGACTACTATTGATGTAAAGGGCTTTTGACCCTGTTTGTACTCTTTATGTACTAGATGGTGATTGATACAAGTCTAGATTCATATTTTTGTTTATGAAAAAGAAGTTGAACTTCGATTGTAAATGATTTAATTTTTTCCGCATTATTCTATGTCTTGATGTTATAATTATGTTAAGGGCTTGTATGCGACCCCTTCGGGGTCAAGTACACCGTGTTACATCTATGGGGTACCCTTGGGTCGTGACATACACCCTAATCAATATTTGCATCATTTACTTGGGTTTCTTCATGTGCAATAGATGTATCAGTAATAGGAACTGGATCAACATCAACTAAGCTCTCATCAATTTGGGAATCTGGTTTCTCAGCCTTGTCAATATCTTCAATAGATTGATCTTCAAAGAACACAACATCACGACTTCTAGTGAACTTCTTATCAATTGGATCATAAAAGCGATATCCAAACTCATCTTGACCATAACCAATGAAGATGTTATGGTTAGTTTCAACATCTAATTTCAACCTCTCCTCTTTTGGAACATGCACACAAGCTTTACACTCAAACACATTCAAGTGATCATAAGAAACATCCTTAACGAACCAAACTTTGTTTGGAACATCACCATCCAAAGCAACAACAAGTGACAAATTGATAACATAAGCAACGATGTTAAGTGCTTCAGCCCAAAATGAATTTGGAAGTTTAGCCTCTGAAAGCACGCATTTAACTCTCTCAACTAAAGTACTGTTCATCCTTTCTGCCAAGCCATTTAATTGAGGAATATTTGGAGGAGTATTATTATGACGAATTCCTTGCGATTTGCAGTAGTTATCAAAGGGACCAATATAGTCACCACCATTATTAGTGCGAATACATTTTAATTTCTTTCCCGTTTATCTCTCAGATAAGGTTGAAACTCATTAAGCACATCAAGTACTTTATCTTTTGATTTTAAACGATATACCCAAATATTGTGAGAATGATCATCAATGAAAGTTACAAAATATAGCGCATCACTTTTTTACTTCACTTTAAAAGGACCACACAAATTAGACTGTACTAGCTCCACTGGATCAGAATTTCTCGAAGGAGGATGATTGTGAAAAGAAACATAAGGGCTTGATAAAGAAAAAAGAAAAATAAAGTTTGAAAATAGAGGAAAAAGAAAGAAAGGAAGTGAATAAATGGGACTTGAATCCTCAAAAAGTTGAAAATGGTTTCATGTAAGGTATCTATAGTGAAAATAAGTAAAGGAAAATGAAAAAATGATGTGAAATGTGCATTGAGTTTGAAAAGTGGAAAAAGATTGAAATGGTGAGTTGTTTTGTAGTATTCAATGAGGGCATAGTCACTTGTACCTAAATGATATCCTAACCTTTCATAAGCATGCATTACAAGCTATACAAATTCCTTTGAGATCTTCGACCTAATGAAGTTGAGTCAATGTTGATTGAAAATATAGGCAAGCCTATGGTGTGGCATTTGTATTCATGAGATGTTCTATTGTGAGTATGAGTGTTTGTACTCTTGTCCCTTGTCTTGTGAATATTTTTGTGTGCTTTTGTGGGACATTTTCTTTTTTTGTGAGGGCATGAAAACTAGAATGGATTGGTGAAGTGGATAGATTCCGAAATCGAGTCAAGGGAAGTTGTTTAGTTGACTAATAGTTGGGAGTCACTTCTTGAGAATTATTGTTGTCACTTGATCATTCTTGGAAATACATTGATTTTTGAAATTTTCATTGAACTTGAGAGGGGTGCTTGAATTGAAAATCACTTGTTTGCTTGCTAATTATTAATACCATTCAAAGCCATGACCATGATCCTTAGTGGAAATAAATGAGTCTTGTGCTTAAATTGAGTGCCTCTTGTGTTTTTTATGTTGTGTTGCTTGAGGACAAGTAATGTTTTTAAGTTGGGGTGTTAATGAGTGATGAATTTCTACTCATTTAAGGCTCTTTTCTTATGATTTTTTGGCACTCAAGTAGAGAAAGAGGCTACTTATCTATTGAATTGTGTTGATTTCAGGTGTTTGTTGTTGGGAAGGAAATAATGAACAAAAGTGGAAAATAAGCTAAACCTAGCAGGAAGTGAGCCAAAGATATTGCACCTGCGAAAGAGGGTTCGCTTTCACGAACAAGTTAACAAAGTCAATTGGTCACTTAAGTAACCAAGCAGGTTCGCTTTTGTGAAGAAGCCCAAAAAGGACGGGATACCTTTAGCAGACGAATGTTCACCTTTGCGGTGTTCGCTTTTAGGAACTCTGAACCGCATTTGCAAGGCCCGCCTCTTTTTATAAGAGCGGAATAGGAATTTCTCAAGCATTGAACCCAAATTCTCACAAAAGGGTTGGAAAGAGGCAGCATGGATTATCATTGAACAATTCCAATTTCAAATTTGTAGAGTAATTCATCTTTTAGCTTAGATCTAGAGAAAAAAAAGGTAGATTTCCATTTGGGTTGAAACACTAAAGGCAAGTTGCAACAAACTAAAGAAAACAATTTCCAAATAAAGGTGGATTGTATTATGAGATTAACTGAAATACAAGAATGGAAAAGAAATATCAATGAAACAGTAACAAGGAAAGAAGGAAGGAGATGAGAAAATAGAGAAACAGAGAGATGAGATATCCAGACTAAAATTGCAACTGCCTAACTAATTCAGATGCCTACGTTTGCTATTTATCAAATTTGGTACTTCACGTACTGCACTTTCTTCCCCTTGTCCATGTTCTCGTCACCCCGTTCCCACTATGAAACCAGTTAACCTTGTTGAAGGATTTCTCACGTGCTTACTTCTTCTCAAAACTGTACTCTCCTGCTGAGTGTGTGTATGCATGGTGGATGCTGATGTGTCCTCCAAGTCAGTTGTGGTTGCTGATGTGTCCTCCAAGTAGGCTTGTCGGGTCACAACAATACTCCCTTCCTGGAAAGGAACCTTGTCCTCAAGATTCATAGGAGTCTCGGAAATAGTATTGGTTGTATCAGTTAGGTTCAAAGGAGTAACTTGTTGAATAGGCTTACCTATACAACGTTTGAGCCCATATATGAAACACCGGATGTATGCGAGAATCATCAGGAATTTCTATTTTGTACGCAACATCTCCAATGAGTTTGAGGATTTTGAAAGGCCCAAAATAACGTCTTCCCAATTTAGGATGTTGGTGAAGGCGAACAGTGTTCTGGCGATAAGGTTTCAGTTTGATATAGACCCATTCTCCCACATGGTAAGTTAGTTCCCTACGACTCTTGTTAGCGAGACCTTTCATTCGATTTTGTGCACGAGCCAAATTAGCCTTAAGGAGAGTTAAGACCTCATCCCTATCCACCAGATAAGCTTCAATTATCTCACTAGAGCTACTGCCTAGAATGTACCTAGCCACGGTAGGTGGGTCTCTACCATACAATACTCGAAATGGAGTCATCCAGTGGAGGACTGATATGCGATGTTGTACCAGTATTCTGCCCAAGGTAACATCACAACCCATTTTGTGAGAGCATCAGCAACAAAACATCGTAAATATTGCTCCACACATTTATTCAAAGCCTTAGATTGACCATCTGTCTTAGGGTGGTACGCTATGCTCATAGTCAAGGTGGTACCCTGCAACCGATTAAGCTCCTGCCAAAAGCTATGCAAGAAGCGAGGGTCTTGATCAGTCATAATAGACCTTGGGGGACCATGGAGTCGAACAATCCTAATTACAAAAGCTTCTGCAACTAACTGAGCAGTAAATGAAGAAGGTAGTGCAATAAAATGCCCATATTTTAGACAACCGATCTATAACTGTCATGATAGTGTATTTACCTTTGGAACTAGGCAAGCAGGTGATGAAATCCATTGCAATATCCTCAAACACCATAGAAGGAATAGGTCGTGGTTGTAGGAGACCGGCAGGCAATTGATGTGAATCTTTCATTTGCTAGCAGATCTGGCAAGCAGCTACATAGTTATAGACGTCCTTCTTCAT
This sequence comes from Solanum piurae, assembly GCA_029582685.1. Taxonomy (NCBI): domain Eukaryota; kingdom Viridiplantae; phylum Streptophyta; class Magnoliopsida; order Solanales; family Solanaceae; genus Solanum; species Solanum piurae. Next base: position 11,718 of record JAJOOO010013558.1, on the reverse strand, counting down.
ACCCTTCCAATAAAAATTTGAAGCAACTCTGTGATAGGTTCGGGCCACCCCGGCGTGCCCTCCAACTGTGGTGTCATGAAATTTTTGGAGTAGGGTCTGTCTTAGAGGAGAATCAGCAGGAATAACTAAACGTCCCCAAAAAAATAAGAGCCCATCCCGAAAAGTGAACCCCACATTAGGAGTGGCCTGGTCATGCACGGTGTGTTATAGAGCAGTCAACTCTGGATGTGTTTGGTTGAGTGTTTTAAGCTCATTTTCAAGGTCGTAACAACGTACTGAAATAGAGAGAAAAATAGCCTCTGGAATACGGGAAAGACTATCGGCCGCTTGGTTTAATTTCCCTGGACGATATATAATCTGAAAGTCAAAGCCAACCAACTTACTTAACCATTTCTATTGTTCAAGGGTCTAAATTGTTTGGTTTGTCAAGCTTTTGAGTGATTGTTGGTCAGTGTAAATGGTGAACCTCCTACCCAACAAGTATTGGCGCCATTTGCTAACTGCATGGGTGATTGCAAACAACTCTCGATGGTACGTGGAAGCCTCCTGCATCTTTTTACTTAGCTTCTGGCTAAAATATGCCACCGGGTGCCCTTTTTGCAAAAGCACTGATCCAATGCCCTGGCTTGAAGCATCAGTCTCAAGTTTGAACTCTACAGTGAAATTAGGCAAAGCTAGGACCGGTGGGTCGCTTAACTTGTCCTTGAGAGTGTCAAAGGCAGCTTCAGTAGCATCTGTTCAGGCAAAAGGGACCATGCAAAGAAGATCTGTAAGGGGTCAAGCTATTGCGGCATAGTGGTGGATGAATCTCCTATAATATCCATCCAACCCAAGGAAACTACGCACTTGTTTCACATTTCTAGGCGGTGGCCATTCTCGTATTGCTGAAATTTTTATTGGATCCACACTAAGACCTTGTTTAGAAATCACATGGCCGAGGTAATCAACTGTGGTTTAACCAAACTGAAACTTACTCCTTTTGGCAACAAATTGGTGTTGTCATAACAAATCCAGAATTGTTTGTAGGTGCAACAAATGTTAATCCCAAGTGGGACTATAAATCAGTATATCATCAAAGAAAACCAGAAAAAAACGGCGGAAGTACATCCTAAACACCTCATTCATAGTCGCTTGAAAAGTGGATGGGGCATTAGATAACCCAAATGGCATGACCGAGAACTCGTAATGTCCTTCATGTGTTCAAAATGATGTTTTCTCCACGTTTAAGCACCTCGTTCATAGTCGCTTGAAAAGTGGATGGGGCACTAGATAACCCAAATGGCATGACCAAGAACTTGTAATGTCCTTCATGTGTTCGAAAAGATGTTTTCTCCACGTCTTCTGGTCTAACTCAAATTTGGTGGTATCCAGCCAACAAGTCGAGTGTAGAGAAATGCATGGCACCACGAAGCTCATCAAATAACTCATCAACAGTTGGTATGGGAAATCTATCCCGGATTGTGACTGCATTTAGTGCCCTATAGTCCACACAAAATCTTCAAGTTCCATCCTTTTTGCGGACTAACAATACTGGGGATGAGAAAGGGTTTTTACTCACTTGAATCACCCCTTCTCGGAGCATTTCAGTGACCATTTATTCCATTACTTGTTTCTGAAAATATGGGTATCTTTACGGTCTAACATTCACTGGTTCTGTTCCTGGCACCAAATGTATTGCGTTATCATGGGCTTGCGATGGGGGCAGACCTTGGGGCCTCTGAAAGACATCAACAAAGGATTCCAAGATAGCTTGGAGGTTTGGACTGACCTGCTCATCATAAGTAGGCACTGTTGATACTATTTGCAAGCAATAATATGCTGAGATTGCATCAATTGTTGTGTCTCATTGGATGGTATGCAATTGAATAGGCTTAGAACTGGTTGACTCCAACCCCTTCCAAATATTATTAGTTCCCTAGTAACTAAATTCAAATGTGCGTTCTCCATAATCCGTGACCACCCTTCCTAATGTAGAGAGCAAAGATACCCCGAGGACCACATTTGCTCCATGTAACGACAATACATACAAGTCAAGAGTGAGCTGACATTCTTGAATTATGAGGGGAACTTGTCGTACAACCCTTTCGTATTTGAGTCGTTGACCGCTTCCTACTACTACAGAAAAACTAGGAATGGAAACAATTTGGAGCTTCAGGAAACTTGAAATCCTTGCTTGGATAAAATTATGGTCACTGTCTCCACCCACCAATATCTGGACCAGGGAACCATTGACATAACCAACGAATCGGAGCGTGGAAGAAGAGTACCCACCGGCCAAGGCATGATAAAATATAGCAGAATGTTCTTGCACTTCCAAACATTGTAATTCTTCTGCCAAAAAAATCATCTGCGATGAATGACTCCAGTAATATCAGTTCACAATCAGGCTCATTAGTGAGGAGTAACAGTTGTGGTGGTGATTTATATTTATGACCGACTGTATATTTCTCCTCACAATAGTAGCAGAGTCCACGCTCACGACCACTCTGAATTTCAGCATGTGAGAGGTGTTTCAATGGGGGACGTGCGATAGCTCGATTCAAGTTGTTGTTGGTTGCTATCGCAACAGAAGTATTTTTGTAGGATGAGGCGACATTTGGGTTAGGCAGCAAAGGCGCACCCTTATTAGCCAACGCAGGTCGGATGGGTCCTTTCCCAGCCTGGATCTGTCGCTCTTGTATATGCACCTGCTTAAGGGCCTCATCAAATGTTTTTGGCTCATGACTCAATACTGAGTTTTTGATGGACTGAGTCAATACTGAGTTTTTGATGTCCTCTTTCAGTCCAGATATAAAGAGGCGAAGCATAAGCCTATCAGAAATATCATCAGTCTCATTCGCGATGGCTTCAAACCGTCCTTGCAGATTTGAGACGGTGGTAACTTGTTAGAGTTTTTCCAATCTTCCCTCTGCCAACCCCAAACCCTTCTGTTTGAACCGAATTACAGAATTAGCACCTTTTCAGCAAAATGTGGCCAATCAACTAATTGTTTGTTCCTAAACAACCATCTGTACCATTCCAGTGCTTCGTCGTCAAGATAAAATGACGTCATGGTCAGCCTCTGATCTTCCTCAATTCTATAAAAATCAAAGTATCGTTCCGCTTGGAATATCCAAGCCTCCGAGTTATCACTATGAAATAAACCTAATTACACTGAAGTAGGTTTGTGCCTGGGTATGGTGGTTGTTGGTAGATGTTCATGTCGACTTATCTCCATGGTCGGTTCATGACGGTGTATCCCCATTGGAACCTTGGTGGCAACCATCTCCATCAGTGTATTTTGGATTTCAGTGAGTTCTTTAGAGAAGGAATCCTTCACTTCCTTAATTGAATCATCCATATTAGCCTTGAATATTTTGTGGTCCTCCATGAGTAACCTCTGGATGAAAGCACCAATGCAACAAACTAAAGAAAACAATTCGCAAATAAAGGTGGATTGTATTATGAGATTAACTAAAATAAAAGATTGGAAAAGAAATATCAATGAAACAGTACCAAGGAAAAAAGAAAGTAGATGAGAAAACAGAGAAACAAAGAGATGAGATATCCAGACTGAAATTACAAATGCCTAACTAATTCAGATGCCTACGTTTGCTATTTATCAAATTTGGCACTTCGTCACTCCGTTCCCACTATGAAACCAGTTAACCTTGTTGAAGGGTTTCTCACGCGCTTACTCCTTTTCAAAACCGTACTCTCCTGCTGAGTGTGTGTCTCCACGGTGGCTGCTGATGTGTCCTCCAAGTCAGTTGTGGTTGCTGATGTGTCCTCCAAGTCAGCTTTTCGGGTCACAACACAAGTTGCCTCACATTTTAGTTGTGGATTTGAAGATTGTGCTCTATTTAGTAAATCTCTTATTCCCTTTTTCATTTCCTTGCTCTAAATTGCTAGATTTGTGGGTGTAATTGCTAATTGGGATTGGGAATTTATGCTAGAAATAGATCATTTATTTGGGTCTTGATTTTTCATTCTAATGATTTCGTATGTGATTCCATGTTTTCATGACTAGGGTTGGATCTATTTATCATGCTTTAATTAATGATTTGATTGTGCATGCTTGAATCTAACTTCTGATCTTCATGGGCTGCTTGAAAAATAATTCATGAAGTAGAGAATTATATTGATAATAATGTTTGACTTTGATTCCTAAATTTGAGAACGAAAGGAGATAATTTAGTTTTACTTTGTTGAAAGCTAAACTTGCTAGAAATAGGGGTTTAGATTAAGGTATTGGATTATACTATTGTTGAAAACGATTGAAACCGAAAGGAGATTTCATGAGAAAGCACTTTGAGATCGAAAGGAGTTAGGTGTTATTTGATGATTATCTAGCCTACCTTTGATTGATTTGCATCTGTTGAGATGGCAACGGATCGTTGAATGAGTGTTAAGTTCTGAATTTCCTAAATCCCCATTATCCCTTTCTTCTTATTGTCTTTGCCCAAATCCTTTGCTTAGTTAGAAAAATCGCTCTTAATTTGATAGTATTGTAAATTCAGTGTTTAGGTTCAAACTTGTAACTCTTGATTCTGTGTCTTTTCGATTGCCGACAAATTGTTCCCTCTAGGATTCAACTCCGACTCTTAGTTGGTTTTTTTTATTGATGACAAACTCTTACTCTTTCGACTTTTTTTAGGGTAATTTGTGTTATCACCTATCTCTTCATTCACCATATGACGGTAGTGACGAACCGCACCAAACATATGGCTCAGGTTTGTCTATCAAATATGTTGGTTCTAGTACTATTTTTATCCCTGCAAAAAAATTCCATCTTTCTAATGTTTTATATGTTCCCTTATCTAAAACCAACCTCATATATGTATCACAATTCTATACTTCAAACCAAGTGTCAATTGAGTTCTTTTTTTTTTATTTTCTTGTGAAGGATCAATTCATGGGGGATATTCAGTTCAAAGGCGCACTTGATCAATCTTGTACAACTTTTTGTCCTCTGCAGTTTCGAATAAACCTGTCTGCTTCAGCATTCAGCTTTCATCAGAGTCTTGGCATCAACTTCTTGGCCATCCCAATGCTAGGATCTTTAATTTCATTTTTTTCAAGTTTCAGTTACCAACATATTCTATTAAAGCATCCTTTTGTAATCCTTTCCAATTCAATAAAAGTCATCGTCAATCCTTTGGTGTTTCGCCTCTAACAGGAAGTAGACCTCTTGAGATATTATACTCCGATTTATGGGGTCATGCCCCTTTGCAATCAGTTGATGGGTTTCATTACTATATCATCTTTGTGGACCATTACACAAAGTATATTTGGTTCTTTCCTTTAAAGGCTAAATCAGATGTGTATACTATTTTCCACAATTTCAAAAACTTGTCGAAAATAACTTTAATTTCAAGATAAAATCAATTTACACTAATGGGGGTGGAGAATATGTTGCACTTAAAAAAGATATTTTCAATCTTATAGAATAAATCATCTACAAACACCACCTCACACCCCACAACACAATGGGGCTGCAGAACGTCGCCATTGTCACTTAGTTGACACTGGTCTTATGTACTGCAAAGAGCTTCCCTCTTTTCTTCATTTCAGTCTTTTGCATTCAAAACAGCCACATACCTCATTAATCGTCTTCTCACACCACTTCTTCAATTTTATTCTCCTATCAAAAGCTTTTTAACCGTTCTCCAAATTATCAATTTTTGAGTGTCTTTGATTGCCTCGGTTATCCTTGCCTTCGTCCTTATACCAAGTCCAAATTTGATCTCAAGTTTGTCCCTTGCATATCTCTTGGCTACTCTTTGCATCAGAGTGCATATGTTTGCTATGATCTTAAGTTTAAGAGGTACATTACCTCACTCCATGTTGTCTTTCTTGAAAATATTTTTCCATATCTAACGCATACTTCAGATTCTCAGTCCAATATAAATTGGTATGGTATCCCTTCTACTAAATCTTCTCACACTATAATCCCATTCTAATCAAATTCCATTCCTAATTCATCCTCGCCTGCCAATCATTCTGTTGAATAATTGTCATTACCTTGTGATCCTTCTCCTTCAATGTGATCTTTCTCCTTCAACTGTGAATACTGATTATTCTCCTACAACAAAAAATAACATTCCTTCCTATTCATTGCCAAACACTAATCTCATGGTCACTCGTTCCAAAAATAACATTTACAGACCTAAATCTGTTCACCATGTCACCAAACATCCTTTACCGGAAGTACTAGAACCAACAACAAATGGACAAGCTCTGGCCCATCTTGAGTTGCGCTCTGCTATGTCTGATGAATTCAATGCATTAATTAAAAAATTTACTTGGATTCTTGTCCCTATAAATTCTCAACAAAATTTAGTCGGTTGTAAGTGGATTTTTAGGGTCAAAAGGAATGCAGATGGTTCACTTATAAATACAAGTCTCAGTTGCTTACAAAGGGATACAACCAGCGACCTGGAATCAATTTTTGAAAGAAATTCAGCCCAGTGGTTAAACCGATAATAATTCGTGTGGTTCTTACTTTAGTTGTTGCTCATTCATGGTCTCTATTTCAATTGGATGTGAATAACGCCTTCTTGCATGGTCCATTAGAACAACATGTGTTCATGAAACAGCCACTAGGATTCGTGATCTAGCCAAACAACACCATGTCTATAAATTACTCAAGTCTCTCTACAAACTCAAGCAAGCCCTAAGGACCTAGTACCAAGCGCTACGATCATTTGCCTTGAAGTATGGTTTTTGGCAATCACAAAGTGATCACTCTCTTTTCATATATCGTAAAGGTACCACATGTTGCTATTTCTTAGTTTATGTAAATGATCTCTCAGGTAACAACGCATCCTTTATCAAACAGTTTATTGAAGACATTGGAGTCCGGTTCTCATTGAAGGATCCCCCATGAGTTGTCTCTTTTTTGGTGATGATGTTCATAAAACATTCAAAGGAATTTTCCTTTCTTGGGGCCTAAAGAAGTGTCTACTCCAATTGTTATTGCGCATTCTTTACTCAAGTTACAGTGCATCAAAGAAGCTCTTGAACGCACTGGTTATCGCTAGCTGAATGTAAGTTTGCAATATCTAAATCTTACGAGGCCTGATATTTCCTTCATTGTCAACAAAGTCTCCCAGTTCATGCATTGTCCTAATCATCATCATTGGTTGGCTCATAAGCATCTACTACGATATCTGAAATCTACTATTGCCTTTGGTCTCCATAATACTCCACAATCTCCTTTAAAGTTTCATGATTTCTCTGATGTTGATTGGGTTGGTGATCCATCAGATAGAACATCAACTTCTGGGTTCTTTTTATATTTTGGTCATATTCTAATTAGCTGGAGTTCCAAAAGAAGACGACAGTTGCTAGATCATTAACTGAAGCGGAATACAGGGTCGTTGATGCAACAACTACCGAGGTTCAATAGGTCAAATCCCTTCTTCAGGAAATTGGTTATTCAGTTCCACCTCCCACAATATACTGTGATAATATCTCTACCATATACACATGTAAAAATCCTGTTCTTCACTCCAAAATGAAGCATCTGGAAATTGACATCCATTTTTTTAGAGATTTGGTTCAAAAAGATGCTCTTCAAATATCTCACATCTCTTCAAAGGATTAGATTGTTGACCTTCTTACAAAGCCTTTGTGCAAGAATTAGTTTCAGACCAACAAGTTCAAGATTGGTCTCCTGAATGAATCCTCCCTCTTGCGGGGGAATGTTAAGGATAATCATATCCAACCCAATTCAAAAACAAAAGGATAGCTTAACATTATTGTTACGGAATCATTAGAGTTTTGCAATATTGTATACATGGTAGTGTAGCTGATTTGTAGGGATTTGATTGTTTAGTCACCATAACTAGTTAGTGTTGGTGTAATATACCACGAATAATAAAAAATACAGGTGAAAATAAAATGACAAAAAAGAATAAGCAAATCTTTAGGCTGAGGCACAGATATATCACTCTCTTTAAGGAGATTCAAGCCCACTGCGACATAATCTACACCAATCCAGCAGTATCACTTTTGACTTGTCCCCTCAAGGATACAACATCCCAACAACGTCGTACAACTCAAGCAACTCCGGATTAGTTGAAGAGTCCAAAGCTCCACAAAAAGAACACCTTCTTTCAACATAAAAATATTTTCTTTTATATAATGAATATAGTTGAAGACTTAAAATATTTTCTTTGTCTCAACTCTCTCTATCACTACTACACACTACAATATTATTTCAAACTTCTTATCTTTTTCTTTTTTTTGGAATATTTCACAAAGGAAGAAACACCACTATTCATAGGTGAAGAAGTCTACCATATAATCAATGGGTAGAATGAGGAGTAGTAATGTGGGTAGATGAATGTGATAGATGTTACATAAGTTACAAGAAAGTAATGTTCATATAAGTTACAAGAAACTAGTGACCATGAGATTTATAAGAACTAATGGTCATATAAGTTACAAGAACCAATAGTCATCTTCTACCAAAATTTATACCCACTAACATATACATTTAACATTTTATTTTAATAATAAAATGTATATACACAAACATTCTCACACTCCTTTTAATATTAAAATTAAGAGAGATAACCAATTTAGTTGAAGGTAGACTATTATCCATAGTGAAGGTTTGCTCTGCATTGAACCTTCACTTAGTAAAACAATAACATTTACTCCAGAGTCAGTAGAGGTCTCAGACTAGAACTATGAATGCTTAAGGAAAATAAAGTATCACTTCTTACAAACAATAATCAAGGTGTTGACATAAGCTTTAATAGCCAGCACATTACGGTATCCCGATTTTCATGAACATATTTTAGAACAAGCTCATTCTCTTAGAAAGCGCCCCACTTTCACACTCACTTAGGTGAAACCTATCAAGGATGCTCCTATAATTTGACATCCCACTCATACGAGATAGAAACTTTCATTAAGATTTCAAGACTCAACCTCCACAAATCATTATTGGATAACTGCACTTACATCATAGGGATTCAATAAAACTAATAATAGTGCATTTCACAACAAGTCATCATATGATTCGTTCTTTCCATTAAACCTGATTAAAGGATCTCTAGTCCCTAGGTTGGGTTTCCTCATACATAACTTAGAATTTATGAGCTTCAATTTCATCCCCTCGATGTGCCTCTAACCCTTTATCTTACTAAGACCTTAGTTTATGAATCTGCAAGATTATCACAAATTTTAACACGATTAATATTGATGTATACCAATGATCAATATATCTCACAACATTGTATTTTTTCTTCATGAGTCTGAATTTACCGTTTTAATAATGATTTTGTATTCTACCATTATATTGGTGCTATGACAATTAATCAAAACCAGAAAAATTAATTTCTCAAAATAAAGTGTTTGATATAGTAAAATCAATTCACTTTTTCACTAGTTGAAGGTTAATTGTTTTTACTTCAACCTCCAAAGTAGAGTTAGCAAGCAATATGATTTTCTTCTTTTAATTCCAACAAATAGCACCAAATTTTCTCATCTAGTTTGCTTGTACCTGCCAAGTACTTTTATTCCAAACACACCATCAAGTCAAGTTTTGCAGTCACATATCTCACTTTTTTTAGGCTAGCAAACCCTTTTTTTTCTTTGTCTGTCATAACTTTCTCACACAATTGAACCAATATGAGTTGCAAGACTCATACAATCAACAAAAATTGTATTTCACAATTATTTCAATATTGTGACTTGACAAACAAAATTCCATCACATGTTTTATGGTATTTTTTCATTCCAAGAATGAAACTTATCTCAATCAAAAAATTTCATGTTAAATGACTACTCAATATGTTTTTCATAATTTATTTATAACTCTCATGTTAGAGCCAAAAATAATCTCATTATAGTCGAACAACAAAATGTGATTTATTCCACAATAAATATATGCACTTGTAATGTCCTTTTTAGAGCATTTCTCAAAGATGCAAAAACCACTTTTTCACAATGGGTTTTTTTCTCATTTCATGAACCCCCACTATTTTAAAATTCTAAATATCATTTTTTTTTCATGAAAAATAGTATAACTTTATTCATGAAAAATACTAGGTAAAAAGGTTTTTCCTTTATATTTTCTCCGCTTGAGTTGAGCAGGTAAAAAAATACTTTACCCATACATCTCTTCTCTTTCATCTCTCGAAAAGAGCGACGTTGAAGTGGAATGATGTTGTAATCTCCTATCTTGATATCTGCACTTTTTCAAACTGCAACAACATGGTTTTCCTTAAAACTGTTGGTGTAATATACCACAAATAATAAAAATTACAATTGAAAATAAAATGACAAAAAAGAATAAACAAATCTTTAGACTGATGCGCAGATATCTCGCTCTCTTTAAAGAGATTCAAGCCCTCTGCGGAATAATTTACACCGATCCAACAATATCACTCTTGACTTGTCCTCTCCAGGATACAATAGTCCAACAACATCGTACAACTCAAGCAACTCCGGATTAGTTGAAGAGTCCAAAGCTCCACAAAAAGAACACCTTCCTTCAACATATAAATATTCTCTTTTAAATAGTGAATATAGTTGAAGACTTAGAATATTTTCTTTGTCTCAACTCTCTCTTTCACTACTACACACTACAATATTATTTCACACTTATCTTTTTTTTCGGGATACTTCACAAAGGAAGAAACACCACTATTTATAGGTGAAGAAGTCTTTCATATAATAAATGGGTAGAATGAGGGGTAGTAATGTGGGTAGATGTGATAGATGTTACATAACTTACAAGAAACTAATGGTCATGTAGTTACAAGAAACTAATGACATGAAACTTACAAGAAACTAATGGTCATGTAGTTACAAGAAACTAATGACATGAAAGTTACAAGAACTAATGGTCATATAAGTTACAAGAACCAATAGTCATCTTCTACCACAATTTATATCCACTAAGATATACATTTAATATTTTATTTTAATAATAAAATATATATATACACCAACAGTTAGTACTCTTCATGTATTTCTATCATTGTAATCTTTGAGCAATACACAAGTTCAGAATTATTCTCTTCTAAAACTCTCTATAGTATGAGCTATGTAGGTATTCATACATATGATGGTAGTTCCCTTATCCCAAAGTAATTATGCATGATAATCTTTAACTCCGACTTCACTGTTCCGAGGATTTATGGAAATTTCTGTAAGCTAGAACAGAAAGATAGTTCCATAGATTCAAGAGATTCTCCGCTAAAACTGTTGGGTTTTAAAAGGTGTGAATGGAAAATGAAGAGTTGCGACTTTTATGAAGAGTTGTGACTTTTATGAAAAGTTGCGACTTTTATGAAGAGTTGTGACTTTTATGAAAAGTTGTGACTTTTATGAAAATTTGTGAATTTTATGAAAGGTTGTGATCTTTCTGAAAGATTGTGACCTTTTCGGTAAGGCACAATAAGAACCTTTTCACACTACCCTTTGTTTTCTATAAATTGAGGAATTTCCTCTCATTTTAGGAGAACTAATTTCTGGACTTCTTCTTCTACTACTAAATCTAGTATTCTAAGTGTACTTTACTGTCGTTGAGTGGCTCGCTGACACCAGCGTTTTGAGTATCAATACACTGGTGATTGAGATCATTCTATTCTGGGAGGACATATTCCAAATCAAACCTCGGATACTAGAGGGGAATAATTTCCTTAAGGGGACACTGTGCATTCAGTGGGCTTGATCTTCTTTTTGTTTTTCCAGATTCTGGTATGTGTTACATATTTT
>JAJOOO010013557.1:0-23689 GCA_029582685.1 Solanum piurae | reverse complement strand
CGCGTTTTAAAAAAATGTATAATAGTATTTGATTGTGTTAAAAGTAATGTTGGTGCCAGGCCAACATACCAAAAGTAACTTTAATTAAAATTTATGATTTTGAACATGCCACATATATTTTTTTTTAAATGTCATTATGATAAGTGGGAAGTTAAATGTATAATAGTATTTGATTGAGCATAAAATTTTATATTTGTTGAAAATAATGTTGGTACCAGGCCAACATACCAAAAGTAACTTTCATTAAAATTTATGATTTTGAACCTGCCACACATATTTTTTTTAAAATGTCGTGGGAAGTTAAATTTTTTAAAAGTTTCCAAATTAGCTTATATATTTATCAACTAATTTCAGTGATAACCCTTCCCTACAAAGTACATAATGCTAGAAAGCCACTCGTTTTTACCGTCCACCATGTGTTGTTTATTTTATCTACATATGTTTGAAGGTGACGTTGTTGCGACTTACGAATCTATCTCCTCAAAAATCGTGTTGATATAGAACATGAAAAATCACCGATACTAAACAAAAATCGTCTGGTGAAATGAATAAGATCCCTTCAATTTTAATTAAAAATCATGGGAGTTAGCTCAAGTATGTAATTGTTATTTAATTTCAGCTTTCCACATGACATACATGTTTAAGACCACAAAATTAATTATCATTTTGGTATTATATTGTCTTCTTCCACACGGTTTAGCTACATCTAACACGATCCACGAAAATCTGCACGTTTATAGTAAGGTTTTGAAAATAGAAAAATGTATATATTAGCTTTGCGTACTACTTTATATAATGTTTAATTTTTTTTAGAGCAATTAATTAATTATCTATTTTTCCTATATATACACACATAATATCTTCGAAGCAATCGCACAAAGCAAGAAAAAAAGAGAACTCAAATGGCTAAAGTTGCAGCGTTTGCCAAAAGATCTAGATGGTCACTTAATGGATTGTCTGCTCTTGTCACTGGTGGCACTACTGGAATTGGGTACTTCACATTTTTAATTTCATGACGATGAGATAGTGTAAAAACTCATTTACATTTGTTATTAGTCGTTGACTTCTTGTTCGTGCATATAACTTAAATCTTTATTAAGTTTTTTTTTTTTTTTAGTCATGCAGTTGTAGAGGAGCTAGCTGGACTTGGTGCAAAAGTGTACACATGTTCCAAGACAGAATCAGAGCTTAATGAGCCAATGCAAGATTGGGCAGAAAGAGGCATACAAGTGAAAGGCTCAGCATGTGATGTAATTTGTAGAGACCAAAGAGTTGAGCTCATGAAAAAAGTTTCCTCTGAATTTGATGGAAAACTCAACATTCTTGTGAGTAATTAACATAATTTCATCCTCTTCGTACTAGTCGAGCCGAAGCACTAGATCCGCCCCTTTGGCCCTGTCATTACTTGTTAGTGAGGATTTGTATAGCTGATTAACCTAACTAAGTGCTTGGATTAATCGAAACTATGGGTTTGACTTTTTAATATATATATTTCTTAACGCTGGATTTATTGTACTTTTATAAAGTATGGGTTTATATATAGTATTTCTTGAAATTTTAGTAGGTATCGATCTACACATGTGTCAAGTCGAAGTACTGGATCTGCCCCTGTGAGGATTCGTATAACTAATCCACCTAACTTGTTTGGATTTAGACATATTAAGTATATGATATATTCATAGAGAGATTTAATGGTCAAAATCAATTAAATTAAAGTTGCTCCTCTAGACGGGCAATAATTAGTATTTGGTGAGATTTTAGTAGGTTCTGTACAGTCTTTTGGCCTAACTTGCTTGGATATTAGACGTTTTTAATAAATGTTGTATTCAAAAGAGAGATCCAATAGTCAAAATTAATGAAAAGATGTTACCAATATAATCCGAGTTGCTCTTCTAGGCGGGCAGACAATTACTGATTCTTGAATAATTAGGCGGAAGTTGAAAGAGCTGCTCCAATGTGAAATTGATAGATCCAACACTGGAAATTAACATTTAATGTTCATTCGATCAGTATAATTCCAAATTTACTATTGCCTTATGTTGTTGATGTAGATAAACAATGTTGGAACAAACATTTGGAAGCACTCTATCGATTATAATGCTGAAGATTATGCACTCATGATGGCTACAAATTTAGAATCTTCATTCCATTTCAGTCAACTTGCTCATCCTCTTCTGAAATCATCTGGAGCTGGAAGTATTGTTTTCACTGCCTCTGTTGCTGGTCTTGTCCATCTATCTGGTACTTCTATTTACGGAGCAACAAAAGGTACTCTGATCTACTCGTGCTTTTAGTTTAAACATCAGGTACGAGTAAGTTTTTACCTACTACTCATACCATCTTCCTTTGATATATATATTAACTATTGGCAGCGGGAATGATTCAGCTTACACGAAATCTGGCTTGTGAATGGGGAAGAGATGGTATTCGGGTTAATGCTGTTGCACCATGTTACACAAACACACCCCTCGTGAAACATGTAATATTCTCCTCTTGTTGATTCTGTCGTCTGATTATATACGAGTCTTTATGCATCAGTGCAAAGATGGATTTAAATTGAAAACGGAAAAGGGTCAAAATGTCCTTAAAGTAGGCAAAAATGTCATCCGTTAATAGTTTGGTTAAAAAATGCTCCACTGTCTTAAATGTTGTATGTGCATCTACTTGTTTGTCTTTAAAAACTGTGATTGATGAATTTGGTGGTTCTGTATTGACAGTTGCTCAAGGATAAAGAATTTTCGGATGCCTTAATATCAAGAATTCCTCTTGGGCGTTCAGGAGAAGTGGAAGAAGTTTCATCTCTCATCGCGTATCTCTGTCTTCCTGGTGCTTCTTATGTCACTGGCCAGATTATACCAGTTGACGGAGGATTCACCGTCTATGGCTTCCAACAGCCTGGCTATTAAGTTATACTTCTGGTTGTTTGAATAAAAGCATTGATCATGTTAGCATTTGCTCATCTTTTTAGTGTTGTAATGTGTTAGACAAGCGATATTGTACTGAAGATTAAACTTCAGAACACAAATTATATCTTTTAATGTCCAATTTTATCATTTATCATTATATCCATATTGCTTAGTTGATCTTTTCATGATTCAGAAACATTATTTTACGACAATAAAAGACCAGTAACACTCGTGTTTCCTCAATAAATCTTTGATTCTAAGTGTGATCAACAACAGGAATGTTTTGAGCTTATGGATCTATGATCTGTTACATCAATCTCACCAAGAAAATGAAACAGTAAAAGATTTCTACGGATGGAACAAACTTCTTGATCTCAGCACTTATGTGCAGTGGCGGAGCCAAAAATTTCAACAAGGGTGTTGAGGTGCTAAAGTGAGTCTGCTCTTCTTAAAAAGTGAAAAAAAAATAGCTGCTACTAGTGAGATTTGAACACACAAACTGCTTATGTGTCCACGTATCTTAGCATGACTCTTTCCTTGCTCACATCTAGTGTTCCCATTGCCATAATTGCAGAAAATTCACGGGTGATCTCCCCTTGTTTGGAGCATCCCCGGCACATTGGTAGAACACATTAAGCGCAGATAAACAATTCAGCAATTAATAACAATTAGTCAAATAAGTCAAATCTTATGGTTAAAACTTAATTAACTCCCCATCAGAGTCGCCATTTCTGTTATGCCGTAATTTTACTACCTCTAGAAAAATCACTTTTTGAAATGTTCTAAGTATAAAACAATTTGAGAAAAATACTTAGAAACGAGTCGCCACTTAATTTTTTAAAGAAATTAAGAAAACTTATAATTTTCAAAGATTTAAACAGAAAAAAATCATTTGAAAATACCAAAGGGGGTTCGGGGTTCAATTTACACTTCGAGAAGGGTTTAAGCATTCGAAGTGTCCGCTAACATGCGGTTGACCTGCGACTTGACTAAATATATTTGACTATTTTTAGGAAAATAATGATTTAACATAAAAAAGTAATAACTTACAATATTCGATTAACTTTGAGAAAATAATTAAATAAATGACGCATTTTTTTACTTTATTTTTTAGAGAAAGGGACCTAAAATAAACATTTGAATTAGAGACAAGTAATTAGAATTTTAACAAAACTAGATTAGTTAACATTTATTTGACTCGTAATAATTTGAACTAATTTAATCGATAAATCAAGAAATTATTTTAAACTAATTAAAGACAAATGAAAGTTTTAACTAAAAAACATATTTAAATATAAAAAAAAATACAAGCGTTGATAAAATGAGATTTGTTAAAAACCAAACAACACAGAGAAATAGTTCGTCTTTTGAGGAATTAACTAAGTTAATTAACAATTATAAAGTTAGAGTTAAACAACAAACAATAAATAGTCACAATTAAATAGTTAAAAAGTAAGGGAGAAATTGAATTTGGGCCTCCTTTTGGGCCAATTTCGCTGGAATTTTTTGGGGTTTAATCGTAAACCCATTTTTGTATACATCTGATGTATATTAGTGTATATCAGCGTGTATATCGGCTCTTTCCGTGTATCTCCTGCTTCCGAACACCTGTATCTTATCTCGTCTCTGTATATTTGCATTTTTGACCTGTAATTCGCTATATAATGAGTGTATATTTCTGTATATAATATGTATACAACCCATTTCTTAGGCTTTTGGAGGCTTGTATTTCGACTACAACCATGTACCCCTGTCCATCCGCTTTCAAAACTTGAACAACGATGAAGGACGACTCGATAAGGATCTCAATTCAACGAAATGCAGGGATGGAGTCCAAAATGGACTCGGATTGATGTCAAATGTATCAAAAATAAAGGGAAAAGGAATTAGTGAAGGGTTTTGAACAATTCATATATATAATTATGTATTCAATTAGAGATAATTGTGATATAACTCATTCAAGACACTTACAAATTACTACAAGTATCAACAGAGAACATATAGGCATCAAAAGCATCATTGATGCTCACCAGGTGATTCATACACTCTTTCTAATAATTTCATCTTGAGAAATTAATACCCATCTCATGCTTAATCATTTAGAGAATTGAAATGGAAGGAAATTATTCACACACTTAGATAAAACATCTTTTAAATAACGTGATCCCAACAACTTAAAAAATAACAATCTAACTTTCAAGCCAAATCTATGAATCAACATTTAAAAGAGACACACATTAAGACTAAAATATGCATACACTGTGAATTTTAATCAAGAGCCAAGAGAAGAGGACAACATGTTGCTTTATGTTAGAAGAGAAAGAGATTAACAAATTATGACAAAGAGAACCTAGATGGAAAATCCAATTCTCACCCCTACTACTATTTATCTAAACACCAAAACTTTAAGAAATGTAAACCATTTAAAAGGGGAACTACGACAGACCTTATGGAAACAGAACCAAACAATGACCAAGATTACACTATGCATTCTCAAGTAATCTTTGAAAAACTCACATTCTACAAAGTTCAACTACAATTGGTAAGCATTTTGACTAAACTTTAAACCAAATAGAAACATAGACTCAACCCGAACAAAGCATGTTGGACAGTAAAACAATCCTAGGATTAAAAAAATATGGAGAAAATCAATTGCTAACATCAACAAACAATAGATAAAACGACAAACAACTGGTTTAAGATCTGCCCCTATTTTCGAATAGAAAACGCCATTAACAGTAATCAAGTTAATGCACTATTTGATGTTTAAGACAATGAGAACAACGAAACAATACAAATCTAGCCGCATTCAAGCAAGCATACAAGAGAAAAAATAACAAAGCAAACTCGAATAGAGAACCAGAGAAACCACATCATACAAATTTCCAAAGTTTTAACTCAGCTTAGTCACGGAATCACATGGGAACATGTATCATCTTTAAAGAACATTATGAACTTAGCAACACACATCCACAAACCAGCCACAAAAACAGAGATTTTTAACACCGAAAGATCGAAATATGAAAAGAAATGAAGAGAATGTTGTCGAGGAAGAAGTGTTACCTTTCTCCGGGCAGCGACTGAGGACGACGAGCTTCACCACGAAGAACTACCACCACTGTGAGCCTATTTCGATGAGCTCCAAAAATTAAAACAACTTCGAATTCTAATAAAGAAGACTCAAACTCTCTGGGTTTTTTTTTGTTTTACTCTTTCCGGTTGTCTCCCTTTTTTTGTGTCTCCGTAAACTATATCTTCTCCACTTCTTCCCAAACACTGAAGAAGATGGAGGTTTATATAGAGGAATTTGGGGTCGATTTAGGGGGAAAATCGGGTTGAAAAGATTGGATGGTTTCCAAATTCGAAATTCAAAAATCTCTTCTCAAGAGATAAGGTTGCCAGATTTCCGCAATTTGGTGGGATTTTCACGTGAAGAAGACGATATAGGGGTCGTAGGGTATGGTTGTTTTTCCGAATTTACGTGTTGTACCTCTGGATGTTGTCGCGTCTTCTTCGCTGGAGGAAGAAGAAGAAGAAGGAAACGAGTGGGGTCGGGCGTACTGCTGCGTATGTATTACTGTTGTATTTTGTATGCTGATCGGTTTCTTTTATGGGAATGGGCTGCTGGGTCGGTTTGAGATTGTTATGGAATGTTGTTGTATGGGTTTATGGGCTGGCAAATTGGTGGGCCTCTTTTGGTGTGGGACATTTTGTTTGTTTGGAATTGTTGTTGTATTGTATTGCTAATGTTATTAAGAATGGTGGGTTGGGTCGAATGGAAATAAAAGTGGGCTGGAATTTGGTATTGTTATAAGGAGTTGGAATAATAAAGTGGGCTGGAAATTGGCAAAACTTTGGTCTTAAATTGATCCAACAAGTAGAGCAAAATATTTGTTAGATTTGATTTTCAAAAATAACCAAACAAATTGCAAATTTGGTCAAGACAAATTAATATTAATTAATTTACGAGCTTCTTAATTTTAATGAAATAAAATAACTAATTTAATTATAAACTAATAACTAACAAAAAAAAAATGCCAACTTAAAGTAAACTAATTTAATAAAATATTCAACTAAAAAAAAAAACTTTTAGAGTTGATTTTCGAATATTATAAAATATACTAATTATATACAAAATTATGTAAAACATACATATTATTTAAAAATTATAAAAAAGTGACGAAAATAACTTGCAAACTAATAATTTTAAATCATTCGAAATTGGAGAAGCTCGATGATTAATTTATATTGTGGAGGGCCAAAATTGGGTGTCAACAACTGTCCCTCGTTTGATTTGGATTGATGAAAGAAATTTGAGGCAACTGAAATTGTCGAATCTAATTTTGACCGACTACATCTATATCTTTAGGAAAGGAATTTTGGTATGGACTTTAGGAATTATGGCCGAACCTCGGTATCAGGTTTCCTACATATCTCAGGCTATATGAGAATTCAGGTCACTTGTAGTTCGATATGATTGATTTGACGCACCATTATGAAAGAATTCAAAAGTTATCCCGATATCGAATTATGAAGAGATCGGAATGCTTGAGAATAAGATTTGAGAGAGGATGTTGGAATAAAGCTGAGTTTTCAACATCGATCCCGCCTACATATCCTTAGACCTTAGGAATCAGGCTGTTTGTAGTTCGACTCGATCGGTTGAAAAGAAAATCTATTATGCATGATAATCTTTGGTTCTGGAGGAGTGACAAGTAAGTTGAGTATGAAAAAAAGGCTTGCAATCACTTAGTCATGAATGTGGGGCCCTTCACACCCATAATTAAAAACTTACACGGACATAATTTCCAAAGCTCTTGGTTCATTATCACTTAGATTGGAAACTTGCTCCCGGTAAGAGTGAAAAGTTTTCCGGATGCGAAATTAAAACTGATAAACCCAAAGAAAAATCCACATGCCTTCTAATAGGGGTGTGGTTTAATTGTGGTGGAAGTTGCTCCTCAGCTTGCGTCCTAAGAGTTTGATATTCCTCTTCGGACTATGTCCTAGTTCGCTGCTCAGAAAAAGTTCCACGTTGTGCTGCATCATTTTTTATGTCGTCCGCACATGTGGTTTGATTTGAGAATTCATCCTCTTGGATGCTCTCGACAAAGACTGAAATAAACTTGTTAGTAGAAACTGTAATTTAAAGAAGTGTCTTGTTTTACCGTATTCGACATATGTTCGTTTTTTGTGAATATTCTGACGTCAACCTCTATCGATTTTGACGCAATAGATGATGATTTGATATGATGCTACAATGATGATGACTTTCTCGATAATGCAATATTGTTGATGACGGTACTTCATTGATCGAATAATTCTGCTACATTGATGATGAAGATATTGATGCTTAATTGCTAGAAGATCCTGTTTTATTAATGATCTATTGGCAGGATGATGTTGATCCAATAATAGGACGATGTTGTCAAAGCTTGATTGGTAGGATGATGTTGATCCATCCAGCAATGATATTATCACCTTTGATAATATAATACGGAATACCCTCTCGGTGATTTGAATATGCAATGGCCCTCTTGGAAATGAAAGATGTCATTCCCTCTCGGCTTTAGTAGATGATGGCCATCTCGACGTTTGAAGATGCAATGGACCTCTCGGTGTTTAAAAATGAAATGGCCCTCTTGGCGGTTTGAATATGATGGCCCTCTCGGCAATTTGAATATGCAATGGCCCTCTCGGCAATTTGAATATGATGGCCCTCTCGACGTTTGAAGATGCAATGACCCTCTCGGCGGTTGAAGATGATGGTCCTCTCGGCGTTTAAAAATGAAATGGCCCTCTTGGCGGTTTGAATATGATGGCGCTCTCGGCAATTTGAATATATAATGGCCCTCTCGGCGTTCTGAATATGATGGACCTCTTGGCGGTCTGAATATGATGACCCTCTTGGCGTTTGAAGATGCAATGGCCCTCTCGGCGGTTGAAGATGATGGCCCTCTCGGCGTTTAAAGATGAAATGGCCCTCTTGGCGGTTTGAATATGATGGCCCTCTCGGCAATTTGAATATGTAATGGCCCTCTCGACGTTCTGAATATGATGGACCTCTTTGTTGTCTGAATATGATGGCCTTCTTGGCGGTTTGAATATGCAATGGCCCTCTCGGCGGTTTGAAGATGATGGCCCTCTCAGCGTTTGAAGATGCAATGGCCCTCTTGGCATTTGAAGATGTAATGGCCCTCTTGACATTTGAAGATGATGGCCTTCTCGGCGTTTGAAAATATAATGACTCTCTTGGCATTTTGAATATGCAACAACCCTCTTGGCATTGGAAGATTCAATTGCCCTCTTGGCGTTTGAATATGTAATGACCCTCTTGGCATTGTAGATGCAATGGCCCTCTCGACATTTGAAGATGATGGCCCTCTCGGCGTTTGAAGATGTAATGGCCCTCTTGACATTTTGAATATGCAACAGCCCTCTTGGCATTGGAAGATTCAATGGCCCTTTTGGCGTTTGAATATGTAATGACCCTCTTGGCATTTAAAGATTCAATGGCCCTCTCGGCGTTTGAAGATGTAGTGGCCCTCTTGGCATTTTGAATATGCAACAACCCCCTTGGCATTGGAAGATTCAATGGCCCTCTTGGCGTTTGAATATGTAATAACCCTCTTGGCATTTAAAGATGCAATGACCCTCTCGGCATTTGAAGATGATGGCCCTTTCGGCGTTTGAAGATGTAATGTCCCTCTTGGCAATTTGAATATGCAACAACCCTCTTGGCATTGGAAGATTCAATGGCCCTCTTGGCGTTTGAATATGTAATGACCCTCTTGGCATTATAGATGATGGCCCTCTCGGCGTTTGAAGATGGAATGGCCCTCTTGGCGACTTGAATGCAATTGCCCTCTCGACATTTGAAGATGTTGTTCATCTGGTTGGCGGTATTATATCATTTGATAATACTGTAGAAATGTCCCTTGGGGTGGTAAAAATGATGTCCCTCCGGGTGGTTCACATTACCACGTCTGATATCGACAGGATTTGTGAATATTTTCAAACATTCCTGATGCTGAGAAATGTAATTTGATGTCATTGAAAATGCTTGTACATGTTGAGAGTGGTGCTTTCACTTGTTCCTATTGCGACTCATGTTTTGTTGGAGATTTGAACGAGGTGTGTTGTTCGTATTCTGAACTGTTTTTTTTTCTTCTAAAAACTTCAATGACTTTCCTGCATCCAAAGAAAAGTTGTCAATTTCGGGGGGCTGCTCGCCTTTTTGACTTCTCCATATTCGTTGAATGGAGGAATATGATGATCTTGAGTCAATCTCATGAACCTGTATCCACATAAAAATTGTTAGTTTTTAAAACAAACTTATCTGTGTTGACTTCTTCAATATCTATCTCCTTGTCTTGCTATATTCAGTTGATCACTTTGATCTCTTGCTTCTTGATAGACATAAGATGAAATTATACAAAACATTTGACATATCAAAAAATCTTTATGGTAAAGGAACATTTCGAGAATCAATTTGAAAAAAGTCATTGTCAAATGTCATGTCATACATAGCTTAAATGAACATCCTTGGTTCAAACTTTTGATATGTACGATATCTTGTTCTAGAGAATTCAAAAGATCCCTGAAGCTTGAGAAATTTCTAGAATGGTCCTCCCGAAATCTATTGTGATTGGGAAGTTTTTGCAGTTGACTCTGAAATCCAACGGTGTCGGAGATTGCTGAAGTTGACTATGAACTTTAACGGTGCCAGAGATCATTTGAAGTTACCTTTAAACTTTTCATCATGCTCGAAATGTTCAAAATTAACTACAAACTTCTAGTGATGCTTGAATAAATTTTTGAGGTCATCCTCAAAAATTTTGTCCCAGCTAAATGTCTTGGATTATCTTAAGTTGTCGATAGATGTCTCATGGAATTTTTGAGATCTTCTTAAAAATTCTATCACAGTTGCAGTTCTCAATGTGACTTTACTCTTTACTTGTCAGAGATCTTCTTCTTGAGAATTTTTGAATCCCTCTCAAAAAAATTGTCCCGATTAGATGTCTCGGCTCTCTCAAACTTTTGATAATTGACTTGTAGAATTTTTGAGAACCCCTCAAAAATTCTGTCCCAATTGCAGCTCACAATGTATCTTAAGTTTTGACTTGTTAGGGAGATCCTTTTCTTGAGAATTTTTGAGTCCCTCTCAAAAATTCTTTCCCAATTTCTATTGTAAGGGAAAACAGAAATCTTACGGGAGATATGACCGAATCCTTGTGGCGCCTACGTATCCCGTTGAGGCAGGAATCAGGTCAAACGTAGTTCCCCCTCGAGGATTAACAAAAAAATATGAAATTTTGATACGGAAACGACTAGGGGTGGGCATTCAGTATTTCGGTTCGGTTTCGGGTTTTTTTTTCCAATTTTTTTGGTTTTCGGCTCTTGTTCCACACGTACCGAATACCAAACCGAAATAATTCGATTCGGTTCAGTTTTTATTATTTCAGTTCGGTTTTTGTTCTTTCGATTCGGTTTTTGTTAATTCGGTTTTTTGTTATGGGCCTGCTATAATCAATCTATCGAATACAATATCTGATGGTGGTTGCCGGTCAGTTGCGGAATGTGGAACGTGGTCGGCTGCTGTGTGAAAACTGGAAAGTGGTTGGCTGCTGTCTGCTGCTTGCTGCTGGACGCTGGTCGACTGCGGACTGGCGGGAGGCGACTGCTGCCGTGCTGCGTGCTACTGCTGGTCGACACCGATCGCCGGAAGTGGAAAGTGCCAAAGTGGGAAACTGACGTGCGTGCTACTCCTGTGCGTGCTGCTGAGTGTTGCTACTGTAAAGTCAAAAGTGTAAAGACCTAATTTCGTTTTTACATTTAAATTATAATAGTTATTATTTAATATTAATATATATTATAATATAATTTATTTCGGTAAACCGAAATACCGAATAGTACAAAAATTACGTACCAAAAACCGAACCAAAATACCAAAAAATACAAAAACACGTACTGAATACCGAACCGAAATACCGAAATACCGAAACTAAAATACCGAAATAATTTGGTTCAGTTCGGTATTTCAGTTTTTTGGTGTTTATGCCCAGCCCTAGAAACGACCGAGGCCGACATAGGCCGCCTACGTATCTCATTCTTGAGAATTCAGGTCAGGCGTAGTTCGTTACAAAAGATAATTTCCTAATTTTTAAAACATAAGATGATTACAAGCAAATGATGTGATTACAAGGAAAGAAATAAAAGAAACTTCGAATCTGCAAATATCACAACTTTTGATAGCATCTGCGTTGATTGGAAACTTGAGATGAATGTCTATGTTCAACCACGACATGTGATCCAACAAATGCATCGATGTATTTTCCAAGTGAACTATTGAGTTCTTTTTTTTGGATCTTCTCTTAGATATGGACCCTAATTCTGACTTCTTTGACACAGTCATCCTTTTCCAGATTGTCATCCAGATTTGACTTATCCTAAATCTCGAGTTGTTTTAATTCTTTGGCAATGTATTCATATATCATGATCTTCTCATCATACTCTTAGAACACATCGTCGTCTATCTCATATGTTCATTCAGCTTGTGGCATGACATAATATTGACATACACAAAGATTGTTAGATTAAAACAAGTGGAATAAATTTTCACAATAGAAGAGACTTTCATTAAAAATAAGAAAATTTGAACTTTGGCCCAGATCATGGGCCATTCGCTCTTTTTCAAAATATTACGAGGGAAATTAAAACTTAATTAAGCAAAATGACATGAAAGGTGGGTTCCGGGCCTCATTCGAACTACCACCAATTTTAGAAATGGCATAAAATTCATCTGTGTCTATCAAGACGAGCGAGGGATCAAGAGCGGAATAGAACTCCAATTAAGAACTTGCTCCATTGGCTCGGCGTCTCGTATGCTTGATGTCTCGATCAATTCTTCCAGCACAATGTCACCTTCTTCAAAAAGATCCCCAATTCCTTCTCCAAGACTGTCATCATTGGCATAGTACTCTACCAGAAAAAGCCGGTACAAATGAGGCAAATATTTTGGTGATACATCATTAACCTCTTTCCTATTATGACCATCTTTTGGCACTAAAGCAAAAGTTTGATGTGGTGCCATGACCATAAATTTGGATTTCTCAACTATGCTCAAGAAAGCTACAACTTTCTCAAGATTGTCTGGATTAGTTGGGATTATAGCTTTATCCACACACCAATCTTCATCGACCTCAATCATGTTAATGGTTAACCCTTCACGATTTGGTAGTGAATCACTATTGGAGTTGGGAGCCACTGTTTGGAGAGTGACAACCTTTTGATCAATCAAGTCTTGAATTTTATGCTTCAAGTTGATACAATCCTCAGTGGCATGTCTGGCATCTCCTGAATGGTAAGCACAATGAAGATCGACCATGTAATGTCGGGAATTGACATAGACATTTTTTGGATCAATTATTTGTATCAGACCGGCTGCTTTCAATCTTTCAAAAATTTGGGTTCGACTTTCAACCAAATGAGTAAAGACACGAGAAGGTTTCTTCTCATGTTTTGAACGAGGAAGATTATAATTGTTTCGTGGAGGTGGAGGTACTTGATGATAAAATGGAGGATTTCTGCGAGGTGTTTGGACATTTGGGTATTGTGAAGTTTGATAGCTATGAGAGCATTTGGGTAATATGGCAAAGTGACTTGGTAATTTGGTTGAACAATTGGGTAATATGACAGAGGACCTTGGTAATTTGGATAATTTTGTGGTGGAGCTTGGTAATTTGGATAATTAGGTGGTAGAACTTGGTAATTTGGATAATTTGGTTGTGGAGCTTGGTAATTTGAATATTTTGGTGGTGGAGCTTGGTAATTTGATTGGACATAAAAGATGGGGTGAAGATTTTGTAGGGCTAAGAGGCAGATTTTGGACGGTAAAGGCTTTTTAACATTGTGACCGGCATGTCTCTTTGATGTTTGGCTCGTTTCAAATGAGATAGAAGAAACATCCTCTCTTTTCCTCCTCAATGGTCTTTAGGATTCATCCTGGGAAGCCATTCGTTTGATTTTTTCGATCTTGAGACCGTCTTCAATAGCTTCACCAATTTTGACTATCTCACTGAATTTCCTTCCTAAAATGAGCAGCATTCTATTGTAGTACTCCGGCTCTTGAATACGCATGAAGACGTCAATAATCTATTTCTTGGTCATAGGAGGCCTAACCCTTGCAGCCTCTCTTCTCCAACGATAGGCATATTCTCGATAACTTTCACAAGACTTCTGTTTGATTCTCTCCAAAGAGTATCGATCAGGAATGACCACATTGTAACCAAACCTTTCAATGAAGTCTTTAGCCAAAGCGTTCCAACTTGGCCATTGTTTCATTTCTTGAGAAATATACCATTTAAAAGCTTCTCCTTTTAGGCTTCGACTAAAGAGACACATTAACAAAGCCTCATCTTTTCCAACTCCCACAAATTGGTTGCAATAAGCCCTCAAATGAGAAAAAGGATTTTCAACTCCACTAAAAGTGTCAAATTTTGGCACTTTAAAACCTTTCGGGAGCTCCAAATATGGATGAATGCACAAATCTTCATAATTCAACCCCACAATATCTGGGGTGTATCGAAAGTCCTTCATTGTATTCAAAACTTCCCCTCCGATGTTTTTCTCATCCTTTCTTTTTATGACATTTCACTCCTTCTCCTTCTCTTCATAATGATCGAGTTCAGAGTGTGTGGTAAATTGAGGGTATGATTCTGGCGATATTGGAATATGAAAAGCGGTTTTTAGAGGTATGGGTTGAGTGGTATATGGGTTTTGGACAATTTAAGTAGGAATTTGAATAATGAGAGGAGAATTCTGGAGTTTAGCGGTATTTGGATTTTGAGGTGTAGATAACATTTGGTGTGAGAAGCTAGCATGATGTGGGTTAGAGGTGGTTAGGTCGACGGTGGGTTTTTTTGGAATCGTAGCGGTGGATGAATTGTTCGGAAAATGTTCGGGTGTTGGATTCGAAGTAGGAAAATAGAGTAAAGGCCTTTCATTGTCTATAGTAGGAGTGTTGTCAATGATAGCTAGATTTGTCAAATCTCGGGTTTTATCCATTTCAGCAATTTGTTGGAACAATTGTGCAATCAATTTGTTTTGTTCAGTGATGATAGGGTCGTTCACAGTGATTTTGGTCAAGTCAGTGTTCTCAACATTTTCAACCACTTATTCTTTGCCTTTTGACGAGCTTTGATCAGAGAAGGAATCTTTGGGATGTTTGGACCTTGTGAAGTATGGATGTTCTGTCATTTTCTCAACACAGATCAGTTTCGAGTACCTGACAAAGAAAAACAACTCAAAGGCAAATGTGTTAGTCTGTGTCGATGATAAATAATATAAAATATCACACACATTACTGTAAACACGTAAGAGTTGCTTTATTTGAAGATAAACTGGCCCACTATATAGACATAAATTTGTCTATTTGATTTTGAGCTTTGTGAATAAGAAATGTCGACTTGAGTCGAGACAAAGTCGATTGTATTGTTGTACTTCTGATTTTCGATTGATATGAACTTTCAATCTCCTTGCAAGAGTGGAAAGAAAAAAAGAAGTAGAATTTCTCAAAAATTGGGACCGAACCTTGAAAGGCTGCCTACGTATCCCACGGAGGAGAATTCAGGTCCTACGTAGTTCGACCACCTTGAAACTCTTTCGATTTGAGATGATGGATCTTTTCTAATATGGGAGAGTAAGATTTGAAAAATGCAGTTCGAATTTTGTTGGGAAACTAAAGACTTGAAGAGTATTTGGACGTACTTTTGATAGTGACTTGATATTTGTGCTTATGGGTTTCTAGAAAATTTCAAAAGGAGTAGGCTAGAGCAGCTCCAAATAAATCAACATAATCACACAAGCAGGTATAACACTTAAATAATTATTGCGCGTTCTAAACATATATGTGACCCTTTTGTGCCAAGGGTAGGCCTAGCGATTTGAAAGATGTATAACATCGTTTGAAACATTGCATTGCCTCGAAACCAAAATTTATACAAATTTTACGAATAAAACTGAAAGGGGATACATAATAGGGAAAAGGGATACAAATGATCAATCTCACGCATGGGTACAATCCTAAACTATGATTCCACAGAAGGTTTTCCGTTCTTGAGCTTCTTGCCATCTCTGAATACCAACGTCTTCAGATGCAATGGTAATTTGATCCTTCTTCAACTCGAACAAACTATTAAACTTCCAAACTATTAAACTTCCAACCCCAAAAGACAATATTTTGTCAAATAACGTATACATCCTTTAAATTTAAACACATAAGCATGATTGTCTTTTATTGGCCAATGGGTCAAATCGACATAAGGTGGGCTTCTAATAAGCCCAACACGCCCTAGTTCAAATGCGCTAAATTTGGGATTTGATTTCGTTTTACGCTAGTTGGTGGGATTTTCACGTGAAGAAGACGATATAGGGGTCGTAGGGTATGGTTGTTTTTCCGAATTTATGTGTTGTACCTCTGGATGTTGTCGCGTCTTCTTCGCTGGAAGAAGAAGAAGAAAGAAACGAGTGGGGTCGGGCGTACTGTTGCGTATGTATTGCTGTTGTATTTTTTATGCTAATGGGTTTCTTTTATGGGAATGGGCTACTGGGTCGGTTTGAGATTGTTATGGAATGTTGTTGTATGGGTTTATGGGCTGGCAAATTGGTGGGCCTCTTTTGGTGTGGGACATTTTGTTTGTTTGGAATTGTTGTTGTATTATATTGCTAATGTTATTAAGAATGGTGGGTTGGGTCGAATGGAAACAAAAGTGGGCTAGAATTTGGTATTGTTATAAGGAGTTGGAATAATAAAGTGGGCTGGAAATTGGGCCAACTTTGGTCTTAAATTGATCCAACAAGTAGAGCAAAATATTTGTTAGATTTGATTTTGAAAAATAACCAAAGAAATTGCAAATTTGGTCAAGACGAATTAATATTAACTATTTAACGAGCTTCTTAATTTTAACGAAATAAAATAACTAATTTAATTATAAACTAATAACTAACAAAAAAAAAATGTCAACTTAAAGTAAACTAATTTAATAAAATATTCAACTAAAAAAAAAACTTTTAGAGTTGATTTTCGAATATTATAAAATATACTAATTATATACAAAATTATGTAAAACATATATATTATTTAAAAATTATAAAAAAGTGACGAAAATAACTTGCAAACTAATAATTTTAAATCATTCAAAATTGGAGAAGCTCGATGATTAATTTATATTGTGGAGGGCCAAAATTGGGTGTCAACAGTCCTATAGACAGCAGCATTGGTAGATGGCCTATCATTCTTCATATTCTGCTATCCATGATTGGCAGGTTCAACTTTAATCACTCTGTCTTGCTAGATTGGTCATGACCACGCGTACTAGATGACTTGGCAGATCATAATGTTGAGTGAGACGTAATGCTTGTGGAACTGCATTAGCCCTCAATGTTGACTCCAATTGTTGAATCATATCATACCACCTCCGAAATAATACTTATTTGTAACCATAAACCACAACTCCAGTGTGCCTACAGAAATTCATGAACAAATAAAGAACAACACAGTTCAATAGGTTTTCCCAAAAAAATGCACCAGAGGCTTAAGTTGTAGACATTCAAGTGAACCTCCTGCCACAATCAAAATTTATGACCAAATGTATATCATCTCTATAAGCAGCCACAGTAAAAGATTGCATAGAATCGACACATGTAACAAGATTAATGAGCCATTTCTAATGGCCGCGATTTTCAAAGTAGAGGAAACAAGAACTTTTATTGAGGCACTTGACATGGAAATGCTCAGATATAAATGAAAGATACAATATACAACTAAACTTTCTCTACTAACACAAAAAATGAATAAACTAGAGACTGCATCATCAAGCTAAGTATTACTATAATGCGTAATTCTTTATTTGATAACACAGACACCTTGGTGAAACACAAAATTCGACCTTGCCAAGTTGCAATATTGAAAACATCAACTAAACCAAAACTTTTAGCCCTCTGCTCTGATAAATTGCTCATAGATTGTATTTAATCAATGAAGAACTAGATGTAAAGCTTGAACTTCCATTACTGAACTTTACAATGAAGCTATACAGAAAGGAATATCTTGTGAATTGAACTATTATCTCTACTCTAATTCTGTTGAGTCACACCTTATATACAGTTTCTAACCGACTAATTATCTATACAAAATATCTTCTAACTAACTAATAATGACAGCTGGAACTAACTAATAATGACAGCTGGCCAGGTGCATGTTAGCTCTTTGCAATCTCCTTGTTATAATCTCCAATACCCCCCTTCAAGCTGGGTGATATGAAGATGTTCTTCAATCCCAGCTTGGACATAAGATGAGAATGTTGGCACCTACCCAACCCCTTAGTAAAAAGGTCAGCAGGTTGTTCAGAGGAGCACAAATAATGGATGATCACAAATCCCTTCAAGACCTTCTCTCTAATAAAGTGGCAATCAATGTCAATGTGCTTCGTTTGTTCATGGAATACTGGATTAGCAGCAATTTGGATGGATGTTTTGCTGTCACAGTGTAAAGGAACATGTAGGCTTGGAGGTATGTCCAAAGTGTTAAACATACCAATGATCCAAGTGATTTCTGCAACAGTAGAGGCAAGACTTATATACTCTGCCTCAGCTGAACTTCTGGAAATAGTGGATTGTTTCTTAGCCTTCCATGAGATTGGTGAATCTCCATACTTAATTATGTAACCAGTAATGGACCTTCTAGTATTAATACAAGACCCCCAATCTGCATCACAAAATGTTTGTAAAGAACATGTTGATATTGCTGAAAGGAGCACTCCAAGGCCTGGTGATTGTTTAACATACTTCACTATCCTAATGGCAGCAATCATGTGAGAGGTCTTAAGGGCCTGCATGAATTGACTTAGGCTTTGAACATCATAGGAAATGTCAGGCCTTGTGAGTGTGAGATTTAACAACCTTCCAATCAGTCTTTGATATTCGCTAACATCCAATAAAGGTGAATTAGAATCATTCCCAACAAAATCATCAAATTCATGAGTAGTGAGTTTTTGGTTCTGCTCCACTGGTGTGTCTGTTGGCTTAGAACTACATAATCCCAAATCTGAGATCAGACCCAAGGCATACTTCCTTTAATGCATTAAAATACCTACTGGACTTCTAGCAAATTTAATTCCTATGAAGAATCTAAGACTTCCCAAATCTTTGATCTTAAAATTGTCCCAGTCTTCTTGGTCATGAGAGAATAGTCAAGGTGGCTTTGCACATTCCATTGTCTGGAGGCCTTCTTCAGTCCATAGAGTGACTTAATCAACTTACATACTTGATTTCTATCCTTTGTTTCTTGGTGGAAGCCTTGTGGCAGCTGCATGTGTACTTCCTCAGTAAAATCTCCTTGCAAGAAAGCATTATAAACATCCATTTGTTGGGAAGCCCAACCTTTTGTTGTTGCAATGGATATCACTGTTCTTACTGTGACAATTTTAACAACGGGAGAGAATGTTTCCTGGTAATCCAAACCCTCCTTTTGGTTGTACCTCTTTGCGACCAATCTGGCTTTAAACCTCTCAATTTGTCCATCATCATTGTATTTTATCTTATATACCCACTTGCAGCCAATAGCTTTCTTTCCATGAGGCAATAGTACAAGTTCCCATGTGTTGTTGTCTTCCAGTGATGTGATCTCTTCCTTCATTGCTTGAACCCATCTATCATCATGCATAGCTTGATGATAAGAATTTGGTTCCATCTCTGCTGAAGAATTTGCAATATAACACTAATTTGACTTGGAAAGGCTGTTATAATCAACACCATCGAAAATAGAATAAAGACAACTGGTTTGATTAGTTTTTCTAGAAGTCACAAAATCCTTCTACCATATAGGAGGTTTAGTTGTTCTTGTTGATCTTCTCTGGACACTTTCAACTACTGGCATGACAAATGTTGTGGCAAGCTCAGACACAACTGGTGCCTGCACAACATGAGCCTCCTCTGCATCTACTTCAGGTTGAGTCTCAGTCACAACTGGTGCTTGCACAACTTGATCCTCCTTTTCATCTATTGCAACTATAGGAATTGAATTGTCAGTCCTATGATCATTATCCTGCAAAGCACCTCTAGAATGAACTTAAAAAGGGAAAATATCTTCATTGAAAATGACATCTCTACTAGGGGTGTGCAAAAACTGATTTAACCAATAAACCGAACCGAAAAAAACACTATTCGTTTATTGATATTGGGTTATTGGGCTAACGATTTTTAAATGATTTTGCAAATTTTTTTATTGGGTTATTGATTCGGTTTCTGGTTTTATGATTTTTGTTAATGGTTAAACCGATAATCCAATAAGACTATACTAAATTTACTAGTCTTATTATTAATGGTTAAATAATGATTACTTTCACACTTTTTGTTAATGGTTAAATGATTGTTACTTTCACACTTTTTCCTTTGAATGTGTCTAGTGTCTACACTTGCAAGAAAAATGATGGTTACTCTTATGATTATTACTTTCATGCCAAATGCTGGAAAAATGATATGGTTTATATGAAAATTTTCTTATCGTGTATATAATATATATGAGTATTTTTTTATTGGTTAAACCAAAAACCGAATCGTTAAGTACCATAAACCGATTAACCAAAACCGATAAGAAATATGTTATTGGTTTGGTTATCGGTTTGACGTATTTACAAACCAAAAACTGATAAACCGAACCAATAACACATAAAACTGAACTGAACCGACCGATGCGCACCCCTAATCTCTACTAATGAAAAAAATATGATGCTCTAGATCAAAAAGTCGGTAACCTTTCTGTGTATCTCCATACCCCATCAAAATTGATCTGATTGCCCGTGGAGCAAACTTGTCAGTTTTGTGCACTACAGTAGCATAACATAAGCATCATATAACCCTCATATATGATAGGTCAGGTTGTCTTCCAAACATCATTTCAAAAGGAGAAGTATCATGTAGCACAGAAAGAGGTACGCTATTGATAATATGTGCATCAGCTAGTATGCATTGCCCCCAAAAATCTAATTGGCAAATGGCTTTGGAATCTAATTTCCCTGGCAGTCTCCAGGATATGCCTATGCTTTCTTTCCACTACACCATTTTGTTGAGGTGTGTGTGGACAAGAACTTTGATGTACTATCCCATTAAGTTTGAACAACTCATCACATTAAGAGTTAAAAAACTCCCCTCCATTATCAGATCTGAATGCTTTCACCTGCAAGCCAAACTGTATCTTGACCATCACAATGAATTGCTTCAGTATAGTAGACACATCAGATTTAAGATGTAATAAAAACACCCAAGTCCATCTGGAATAATCGTCAACAAGTGTAAGAAAGAACTTCATGTTATTATATGTGGCAGCCTTATAGGATCCCCATACATCTAGATGAATCAAATCAAAACATTTATCACTCCTACTGTTACTAGCTTTAAAAGGAAGTCTGATTTGTCTTGCTAATGGACATACATCACAATTATTCAATGTCAAATTTGTATTGTGTCTAAACATGATTATCTTCCTAATTACATTCATAGGTACATGCCCCAATCTCTTGTGCCAAAGACCACCATCTCCATATCCTTTAGCTGTAATCAGTGATCTTGCACCTTGCACTTGATGTTGTGTCTGTGTCTTCAGCAAATACAATCCATCATTTTCCTTACCAACCTCATTCACTCTCCCAGTGAAGAGATCCCGAAGGATGAAGAAGTCAGGAAAGAATAAAGCACAACAATTCAATTCCCTTGTCAATTTAGAAACTGACAAAATATTGAATTTAAAATCTGGTACACATAGTACATCCTTAATAACATCACCTCCTGAGAGCTTAGAGCTTCCTGATTGTGTAATAGTTGTTGAATCTCCTGTAGCTAACTGAACCTTCCCTGGATTATTCACTGTTAATCTATGATTCAACAACCTTTTAGTTCCAACCATGTGGTCAGATGCTCCACTGTCAACTATCCAATTTACACAATGACTATCTGCAACATTACAGAAGGAGTTACGTGCAGACATACATGCAATGTGTGCACTGGACTCAGTTACTTGAGACTTATTCAACATATGTAGGATTTGATTGTACTGATTCAGTGTGAAATGAGGAGCATATTCATCCCCTTTGCTTGCTCCAGATTGAAAATATTGGTTGTGTTGCTCAATGCCAGATCTCTGAGATCGTTGTATCTGTGAACCTTCAACTTGTGTTCCCATTCCATTAGAAGTATGTACCATGTTAGCTCTTTTCTTCCCTTTCCAATCACGTGGATAACTAATTAGTTGAAAATAAATGTCCTTTGTGTGACCTTGCATATTGCAATGAGTGCAGTGTTTTAGCTTGTTGCAATCCTCTCTATTGTGTCATTTCATTTCACAATAGTCACAATATGTGCCACCTCCTCTTTGTTGTTTTAGAAAAATTTCATAACTTCTTTCTCCTCTACCTCTAGATCCTGAACCAGAACTACCAGATCTACCGATGAAGAGAGCAGTGAGATTAGGGCCCTCATTTCCCCATGAAAATCACCACCCAAAGCTTGTTGACTTTCATCTTGCTCAATCAAGGCATAACATTGATTAACACTATGTAGATGATTCATTATAAGAATTTAGTTGCGTGCCTGTCCATAACTATCATTCAATCCCATGAGAAATTGTAATAATTTCTGCCTAACCATGCTAGCAGTGTAATCCTTTGATTTCGCACAATCACAAGAGGGAGGAGGAACTATAAAATCAAATTCATCCCACAAATCCTTTAATCGAGAGTAATACACAGAAACATGGGAAACACCTTGCGTGTGAGAGACTATAGCCTTGTGTAGATGAAAAATTCGAGACATATTTACCTTGTCAAGTTGTTCCTGCAAATCAGACCAAACCAATGCTGCATTTGATCGAAACAAGATACCACTAACCAGTTTCTTGCTAACATTAGACATAATCCACGAAATCACTATTGCGTTACATTTATCCCATTGTTTCTTTTCCAGCTCCTACTTGAAGTTGTCCCGCTTGATGTTCCCATCAATGAACCCCAATTTATTCTTCGTGAGGAGATTGAGCTGCATCGCGCGACTCCAAAGAGTGTAGTTCTCCATTCTGACGAGTTGAATCCCAATTTGCACAGCTCCTGGTACATCGGAAGAGTTCAAATACAGAGGATGATCGTGATCAATCTTCTTCGCCATATCAAAAAATTGAAAATAAAATAGAAAAATTGATGCGCCTCACAATTGGCTACACCCGCTCTGATACCATGATAAACTGCTCATAGATTTTATGTAATCAGTGAAGAACTAGATGTAAAGCTTGAACTTCCATTACTGAACTTTACAATGAAGCTATACAGAAAGGAATATCTTGTGAATTGAACTATTATCTTTACTCTAATTCTGTTGAGTCACACCTTATATACAGTTTCTAACCGACTAATTATCTATACGAAATATCTTCTAACTAACTAATAATGACAGCTGGAACTAACTAATAATGACAGCTGGCCAGGTGTGTTAGGGTTTTGCCCTGATTTTCTTATCATAATTTAAGATTTATTTTTCCTTAAAGAAAAGACAAAACATTACCATAAATGTTTTTACTTTTCCTAAAGGAAAATATAATATTCTTTCATATTTGGTTTATTCTTTCCTTTTAGGAAAATGTTTTAGAGTAACTAGTTCTTTTCTAGTAGGAAAGGTTTTAGGACTCTATAAATATAAGTTTGTTTCTTCTAACACAACAACAATAGAATTCACAATGT
>JAJOOO010013556.1:0-19460 GCA_029582685.1 Solanum piurae | reverse complement strand
CCACTCAATTTGACCCCCTGAATAAGAATATGAAGTCAAATTTCCGAAATCATGCACGGATTTTGAGATATATGGAAATTACAATTATAGGTGTTTCCGAAGCACATTTTCGGGCATTTTTGGGGTCGTTTCACTTACCTTGAAAAAAGATCGAAATAATCTTGAATGGAGTCTTTTACTTTGATTTTTCCTTAGGGTTTTTCCATAGGGTTTGAGAGAGAAGAGAATGATGGATTAAAAGATGAAAATCTGATTGTTTTGAGCCTTTTATTAGTCAAGAAATTCGTTTAGGGTTTTCTTGGAGGTAAAAAAACAAAATCAACCATTTTTAATGTTTTCCCGTCGGCTAAATTCGTAACAGCACTGTATAGGTTACTAAGATAGTCATAACTTTTTACTCAGAAATTGTATTGACGCAAAATTTTGTGGCGTTGGAAAGTAGATTCAAATACCTTTAATTTTAGAGTTTATGGTTCATGTAAATCTTTATATTCTAATAGATATGGTCATTTGAAGTTGACCCAAGTAGAATCTTACATCAAAACTTAATCGATAAGGAAACTTCAAGAACACTTATCAAGAAATTAAATTGCTCAATATTTATGGATAGATTCCACAAAAGAAACTCATGATTGGTGTGTGGTGAACGAACCCAACATTATGGAAGCTTACATACCTCAAAGAACTAAGTTCTTGGCGAAATCTTGAATTTCTTAAATGAACGCTTGAAACTTTGAAATTTTTCTCCACTTGAATCTTCTCTCTAAACCCTAAACGCTTTGGGGATGAATGAAACTGATTCTAATCAGTTTAGACTCCTAAAATCTTACTAAAAACGTTTAAATCCGATTGGTTAAGGAAAAGACCAAAATACCCCTCATATTTTCGGGTAACTTTCCATATTTGGACAGCCTGACTTAAAAAGGGCATATCTCCCTCATACGAACTCAAAAATTAGCAAACTTGGTGGCGTTGTAAAGAGGATTCCAAGACCTTTCGCTTAATATCTTATGGGTCTCCTAAATCTTCATGTTCTAAAAGTTATGGTCATTTGAAGTTTACCCAAAACTTAAAAAAAACTAAGGAATAACTTGAATGAATTCTCTTTAATTCTTTTTGGAACTCAAGATGCTATATCAAGTCACCTTAACACTTAAGAAAAAAAATTAAATTCCTTGGTAAAAACTTACTCACTACGAAGGATGGTTCAAGTCTTAACTCAAAAAAAATTCTAGGGTGTTACAGGATCATTGTAGAATTGACTAAATCAGCCCACTTTATTCCAATCAGAATGAATTACAACTCTCAATAGTTGGCCAAGATTTATGTCAAGGAAATACTAAGGTTGCACTGAGTGCCTCTTTCTATCATTTCAGACCATAGCACTCAGTTGACTTTGAAGTTTTGGGGTAAGTTCATGAGGCGTTGGGCACTCAACTCGCTCTCATTACAACCTTCCATCCACAAAATGATGGTTAAATGGAGAGGAAAATTTAGGTATTGAAATAAATGTTGAGAGCACGTGTGATTAAATTTAGGGGCCATTGAGATAAGTTTTTACCTTTATGTGAGTTCTCTTACAATAAGAGTTATCACTTCAGTATTGATATGACACCATTTGAGACACTCTATGGGAGGGAATGCAGATCGCTCATAGGGTGGCTTGAGAATGTGATGTGAAACCCTTGGGTGTTTATTTGGTTAAGGAAGCCTAGGAAAGGATGAGGGGTATTCAAACTAAGTTATTGACAGCCTAGAGTAGGCAGAAGGAGTATGTGGATCGCAAGGCAATAGATATGACCTTTCAGGTTTAAGGAACAAGTTTTGCTGAAGGTGTCACCTCTGAAAGAAGTGATGAGATTTGGTAAGAAGGGTAAGCTTAGCCCTCGCTATGTTGGTATGTTTGCGATTTTTGACAGTGTGGAGGCCAGTAGCTTACAAGTTAGCGCTACCACCCAACTTTTTTGTAGTCCACCCAATTTTTCATTTGTCTATGCTAAATAAGTATCATTAGGATGGGGATTATATCATTAAGTGAGATTCGACAGTATTAGACAAATATTTGCAGTATGAAAAGGAATTAGTGGCAATTCTCGATCGGGATGTCCAGAAGTTATGGATAAAGGAGATCAAATAGGTAAAAGTTCAGTGGAAATATCATCTAATTGAAGAAGTTACTTGGGAGACTGAGAGGTACATGTAAGACAAGTACCCTCACTTGTTCAAGGATTCAGAGAGTGCCCTATTTTCTAACTTAGCTCAGTTTTTCTTGTTTAATCACTCGGGGAAGAGTGATGGATAAATTAGTATCTATTATAATGACCTATATTTTTCATTATGATTAGGCCAATGATGAAACAAATCGAGCCATAAAACTTTCCAGGTAGTAACTTAAAAATTCTAAATTGGGTTAGTCTCAAATGGAATCTGAGCGAGGTGAGGTCTAGGTCCATCCGGAAATGGGTGGGGTGAAATGTCCATGTCTGGGTTATATTTTTCTAGTAGCCAAGACATTAAGGAACCCTTAGGGATTTACAAAATTGAATTTGAGTGAGTAAAATTCCAAAAATCAAACTTTGCGTGAAAGGGATAAATTATGACTTCAAGGGTCGAAGGTATCTTGTAGAATAGGGGCTTCTCAGGGGGTTTTTCGAGTCTTTAAAGTTCATGCAAGTCGATATAATGGGCATCACACTGTTATAGTGGGCCCTATGCAGGAGCTATAGCTACGTGACAACTGCTATGACGGGGTCTCTATAGCAGGTTGGGTGGTTATAACGGGGTAAGTCGGGATTTTATGCAAAAAAAGAGAGTCTCAAAACCTCTTATTTTGTGAAACATTTTTCTTGGATTTAAGAGGATCGAATTAGGGTAGTTTCTACTCAATTTTTCATCAAATTTGTCGGTAAAGGTAAGTTGATTACTCTCCTTATAAATGGATTCTTAAACCTTAAAATCTAGAATAGAATAATCATGAATTGACCTAAAATCAGGATTTGATTATAATCCGGATATATTAAGTCATTTTGGATTGATTGTTGTATGTATTTATTATTTTAAATCAAGAACAAGTCACGACATTGAACAGAGGGAAAACTCACGTTCTTTAAAGTTTCCAAGAAGCTTAATTCCAGGTAGGTGATGGTTGTATGTTTTTGAATTTGTGTATGTATATGCATGTATACTACTTTATAATATCACTTATGTGATGCATGTTGGGAAAAACATAAAGAAGAATATTGTAACACCTCATATTTGAAAAGAAGGAAATTTCAAGTTTTCTAGAAGCTGGTGTCTGCATCGACGGAACCACCGACGGACTGTAGGTTGACTTATGGGCCGTAGGTGGGAACCGTAGGTGGAAAGTTAAACAATTTTAAGATTTCAAGTCCCAGTACCCTTTTAAAGGTTCACGGGGACGGTATTTCATTCAATGTACGAGTCGTAGGTAGGTCTCATAGGTGAGTCCCAGACTTAGTGAAAATTTCAGGGTCAAAGTTGGGACCTACGGTTGGTATGTACAGTCCGTAAGTGACCAACATACCGTAATAGAAACTATCAATGGGGGTCCAAAAGCATGGTCCCAAAACCCCACAAACGATTGGACATAACGGTTCGTCGTAAGTCCAACTGTTATTAGAGGTCCGAGTGTTATTTTAAGGGCTTTTTAGTATTTTCCCTAATCATTATAAGCCTATACTACGTCATTTTTTCTTCTACCCTGAGCCCTATATAATGATTTTTAACCACCAAATCACCTAATTCAATTCACTCTCTTAAATTCCTAAAAGTTGATCAAGCTCATCCTCCCAAATATTTCTCTCTCTAAGGAAGAAGAAGAAGAAGAAGATGGGCTAGGGTTCCATTCAAGTCTCAATTTCCACCATAGCTTTTGGGCTTTGAACTCCAATGTATGATAATCTTCACCTATGGAGCTCTTTCCTCCATAGGGTTCCTAAAATCCCAAATTTTGTAAAGTTAGATTCCCTAATCAAATTTGAGTTTTATTCAATTGTCATGGTTCCTTTTAATGTTGATATAATTGGTTTTTTTTATGCCTTTTTATGTATGAATTGAAGTAATTTCGTGTTTTTAAATTGAATCCCCATGAACCCATCTCAAACCCATGATTTCTAGACTATGATGATATGATGTGGGTATGTGGGTTTTGAATGACCTAAAATGAATTCATGAAGATATGTATGTTTCTTTATGAAATTGATAAAAATGACTTAGGAATGCTTTTAGAGTGAAGTATCAATGTTGTTGTTATTGTGAAAGGATTTTTCACATACTACTCAAAGATGAATGTGAAAGGGTTTTCGCACATAAAGGATTCATAAGGTTGAAAGGTTTTCTCACCTAAGATGAATCAATATTAAGGAGCTATTCTAATGAATTCTAGCTTGGTTTGGTTACTTGATGTGCCCTCCCATGGATAATGACAAGTTAAGATTAATGACTATTCTGTGAAATTTATGCTTAGCACCGAGAGGACATTGAAATGGAAGCTCTCCTATAGTAGAGGCCGATTTTCTAGTAGCAATCTCCATATCCCATAACTATGTGTCACCATAGCATGATTTTCTTAGATAGACATTAACTAGTGGATCCACTAAAGCTAGAAGTTTATGGTTCTTACATTCGCAAGTAAGGAAATCTCTTTTTGGTGTGGGATAGACACATGATTCCATGTTATAGCTCATATGGTCTATATGTCAGTTAATGGCTACTTCCTACAATAATGACCTAAGGTTACTTCTAGAAGTATCTCATATGTGTTTTAAAGATGATTTAACTTGCATTGATCATGATCATGATTTATGTTTTCTAACCTTTTTTATCTTGTGGTTTACCTTGGTCTTTGAATGTCTTGTAATTCCTTTTAGCATTATTTAATAACTCTTATGCATTGTTAGCATACTTGGTACATTCTATGTACTAACACATATTCTTGACTATATTGTTTCACTAATGTAGGGTCTGACGCTCCTACCTCCCATACTCATGGCTAGTTGATACTTTGTAGCTATTGAAGATTGGTGAGCCCTCACGTTCTAAGGATGAGACCCTTTATTGCTTTATGTCTTTACATTTCGGATGTTGTATGTGATGTATGAGTTACTTCGCAATCACTCTTTGATGTAATAGATGACTTTGAGACTATGTTAGACTTCCGTTATTTTTTGTCAAACTCTTTTGAAAAAAAAACTTTCTTTTGAACTCTTTAAATTCCATTATCTTTAATGATGTATGATACGTTGCTTGTGTAGGGACTCTCGGGGTCCTATACACCATGTCACGTCTAGGTTGTACTTTGGATCGTGAAAAATATAAAACGACATCATGTTGATAATCTCATACAACAAACCTATTTACTTTACTTGTGGTTTCAAGTTTTATTATTTATTGTGATTGTGATTGGGCATGTTTTTTATGATTGCTAGTTGGCTCAGGTACTATGCCAGTACATGAATACAAAGGTTAGCTTGGATACCACACCTAATATGAATACTAACACTAGTTGGGTTGGGTACCACGTCTGTACACTAATAGTTTATGTGCGGGTTTCATAAGAGAACCGTGTATGTGTATGTTTGGTTCCATGAGAGGACCTGGTATTTGTAATTATGATCATGTGGGACATGTTTCAGGTATTTTTGGTTCAAGATATTGTGGCTAGAGTCTATAAGTTTGTGATTGTTGTTGTATGTGTTGGCATGTGTTTACTATGTTGTAGTTGTTTGTTTACATTCATAGTTAGAATTGGTTGTGTGATCGTACAAATACATTGTGGTTATGTACTGATACTCCACTTGCTCTTTTCTTGTGGAGTATCAGACATATTTAGGCACCTGATACGAGACCTCAACTGAAGGAATCATGACCTTCGAATTAAAGGGTGAGATACTCTTCCAGGCTTTCATGGATTCTTCTATCATTTTCTTGTCCATCTTCTCAAACACAAACTTTTGGACTATTGGTTTATATTTCCTAGTTTCCAGGGTTGCAATCCCATTTTTGACTAATTAGAGTTTTGGCACTATGACTTTCAGTTTCTAGGGGTTAATTTCCACAAATATTTTGAATATTGATTGAGTTTATGGGGACTCAATCCTTTAATTGATTTGCAACTGTTTTCCTACTATTTTATACCATGACTTGGTTTTAAAAAATGGTGCTTGGATTAAGTTTCAGATTGGTAGTTGGTTAAGGTGAGTGTGAGTGCCACTCACGACGATTTGGATCGTGATAATGTCAATTTAGCTACCAAATTTTTCCAATTAAAACAATGACAAGTGAAGATTAATTTTGATAACTTTAGATATTATACGCTCATACCACATGTTTACCCCTAAGTAAACAAATAATAAACTCTTTAAGTGCAAGTCTAACTAAAATCAATGGTTTCGATTTCTAGGTTTAGATGACATCATCTCCCTATACACCGATAATTAACTCATAAAACACACCTAGACTATTCTGCAAAATAATATATATATATATAAATTTTAGACAACATGTGTACTTAGCGGAATGTGGGACCCACTTTGGCTAGAAGCAAGCACTTGTTCGTTGACATGCCTCTAGTCGAGGGTATTTTTGAAAAAAAAATTGTATTCTCTTTGTTTTACTTTTCATTCCAATCTATCATATATTTGAAAATTACGTTTTAAGTACTATAAATTACAATTATTAACATGTTAAAATAATATGTTATATATTATTTGAAAATTACGTAAAAAGTACTATAAATTATAATAATTAACAACTTAAATATTATGTTATATATTATTTGAAAATTACGTAAAAAGTACTATAAATTACATTACAGAGTTATCACGATTTATGTTTTCTAAGCTTTTTTATCTTATGGTTTACCTTGGTCTATGCATGTCTTGTAAAGTCCTTTTAGCATTATTTAATTACTCTTATGATTGCTATCATACTTGGTACATTCTATGTACTAAAACATACTCATGTCAACATTGTTTCACTAATGTAGGGTCCGACCCTCGTACCTCTCATACTCGTAGCTAGTTGGTACTTTGTAGCTATTGAAGATTAGTGAGCTCTCATTTTCCGAGGACCGAGACTCATTATTGTTTGATGTCTTTACATTTTAGATGTTGTATGTGATGTATAAGTTATGTCCCAATCACTATGTGATGTAATAGATGGCTTTGAGACTATGTTAGACTTCCGTTATTTTTTGTCAAACTCTTTTCACCAAACAACTGTCTTTTGAACTCTTTAAATTCTACTATCTTGTATAATGTATGCTAAGTTGCTTGTGTAGTGCCTCTCAGGATCCTATACGTCATGTCACGTCTAGAGTGTACTTTGGATCGTGAAGAAAATAAAATGACATCATGTTGATAATCTCATACAACAAACCTGTTTACTTTACTCGTGGTTTCAAGTGTTATTGATCATTGTGATCGTTATTGGGCATGTTGTTTATGATTGATAGTTGGCTCGGGTACTATGCCAATAAACAAATTCAAAGGTTATCTTGGATACCACGCCTAGTATGAATACTAACACTGGTTGGATTGGGTACCGCGTCGGTACACTTATAGTTTATGTAAAGGTTCCATAAGAGAACTGGGTATGTGTATCTTTGGTTCCATGAGAGGACCTGGTATTTGTAATTATGATCATGTGGGACATGTTCCAGGTATTGGTTGGTTGAAGATATTTTGACTAGAGTCTATGTATTCGTGATTGTTGTTGTATGTGTTGGCATGTGTTTACTGTGTTGTAGTTTGTTTAGACTTATAGTTGAAATTGGTCGTGTGATCCTACAAATACATTATGGTTATGTATTGATACTCCACTTGCTCTTTTCTTGTACAGTACCGGACATATTTAGGCACCTGATATGAGACCTCAATCGAAGGAATCGTGACCTTTGAATCCAAGGGTGAGCTACTCTTTCAGGTTGTCATGGATTAATTCTTCTATCATTTTATTGTCCATATTCTTAAACACAAAGTTTTGGACTATTGGTTTATGTTTCCTAGTTTCCGGGGTTGCAATCCCATTTTTGATTATTTAGAGTTTTGGCACTACGACTTTCAGTTTCTAGGGGTTAATTTCCACAAATAGTTTTACTATTGATTGAGTTTATGGGACTCAATCCTTTAATTAATTTGCAACTATTTTCCTATTATTTTATACCATGACTTGGTTTTAAAAAATGGTGCTTGGA
Organism: Solanum piurae; assembly: GCA_029582685.1. Lineage (NCBI taxonomy): Eukaryota > Viridiplantae > Streptophyta > Magnoliopsida > Solanales > Solanaceae > Solanum > Solanum piurae. The sequence goes on along the minus strand of JAJOOO010013556.1, from coordinate 11,245 downwards.
TTAAGTTTCGGATTGGTTGTTGGTGATCTTCCACTGAAAGGTGAGTGTGGAAGTAAAACATTGACAAGTGGAGCTTAATTTTGATAAAGGGTCGATCTAATGACTCTGCTACTATACATAACTTCCCTGCAATAAATGGAGTAACATAAGACAGAGTAGATCCAGGATCTATCAAAACATAAACACAATGGGACCAAACAATCAATGTACCTGTCACAACATCTGGTAATGACTCTGAGTCTTGTCGGCCGGTTAATGAATATGTACGATTCTGTCTACTACCAGAACTAGATGCTCCTTATCTTCCTCCGCCTCTACCTCTACGTGCTGAAGTCTGGGGTCCACGCCCTGTAGACTGTGCTGATGAGGAGGAACCTACTGCTGACCTGGTCGACTGACCTATACCACCCTAACCTATGGTAGGGCAGTTTCTCCACCCATGTCCCTCTTATCCACAAGAATAACAACCTGTGGAACCCTGTCTGCACCTCCCGAAATGTATCCTACCGCAAGTAGTGCAACGCGGCGGGGCTGTCGTAGCCTAGCCTGAACCCCTCTGCTGTTGTGAGCCTGATGCTCGTGAACCCTCACCTGGGCCTGACTGTTCCTGACGATCAAATCTACTACCCTGGAACTGTTGTGGTGGAGGTCTAGGTGGCCTAATTGAATATCGGGGTCTGGGACCACCCTAAAAATCTCCATGTGAACCAGCGGGCCTAGCCATCTTCTGTCTCTCTCTCTCGACCCTCTCACTCATATATTGTAAATGTCGGCGATCCTCTATGCTTTGTGCAAATGCCTGAATTTGCGAGATATCCATATTATCATTTAGTGCAGCGGTAGAACAAGCATCGATATAGTCTGAGTCGAGCCCTCCCACAAATATATGCACCCTATCATGTATCATATCAACAAATGCTGGTGCATATCTAGCCAATGAATCAAATCTCAGCTCGTACTCTCGGACACTCATGCTGCCCTGTCGGAGGTTCAGAAACTGGTCCCCCTGCCATCCCTAATCTCTCGAGGGAAATAGTGATCTATGAAAGCTTCTGTAAAGCTATCCCAAGTGGGTAGGGATGCATCTTTTCCCCTAGAGCTTTCCCAACTCTCGTACCACAATACTACAACATCGCGCAATCGAAATGCTGCTAACTTAACTGACTCAGTCGCTGAGGCATGCATGACTCTAAAGATCCTATGAAGCTGATCAATAAAGTGTTGATGGTCTTCTCTGCGATCTATCCCTCTAAACTGTGGAGGATTCAAGGCAAGAAATTCACGAACTCTCAAACTTTCGGGCCCTTCAGAAGGTCCGGCAACATCTGGCGCAACTGGTTGGCATTGTGCAGCTACTAACTGTGCTAACATACATACTGCACTCTTGAAATCCTAATCAGATGGAATAGGAGGAACTAGAGGTGGTACTGCTGGTGGAGCCGAAAGTCCTGTATCCCTCGGAAGCTCCTGAAGCGGTGGAGAAGCTGTAGGGGGCTGAGAAGATGTCTCCCCCTGGGTCTCACAATGGGCTACCTCCACCTATGGTACCTTATTGTTACCCTCGCTTGCAGTTGTATCTAGCCCCTGGCTAGTTGTGGTTTGTCTAGTGTCAGTCATCTCTATCTGCATACAAGTATCAATTATAAGCCAGAAACCTCAACCCTTAAGACGCCGCTCTATAGCACGAGGTGAGCAAAAGAAGGATAGTCATTCTAACATGCCCGGTAGCTTCTTGTTTATCGGATGTGGTGCACAACATATTTATAAACAAAACTCTACTAGACATGGCTTGTAGACTCCCTAGGATACGACGTTGCTCTGATACCAAGTTTGTCACGCCCCAAACTCGAGGGGCGCAACTGGATCCTAATGCCAAAACTCAGGTTCGAGCCGACCCTGCTGAACCATTTGCTACTAGCGCATGGCAGCCACACGCAATCAAGAAAACAAACAAGTATATCTCGGCTTAAAACTATCCCCTCGGCCAGCAAGGCCCCTATCAACTGATCTATAAAAAAAATAGCTACTCCCAGGAGATCATATAAATAAATAGCCAACTAGCATAGAAGTCTTGATTGGGCCGTCGAGGTCACCTTGATATCTATACCAAAACTAAAAGCAAGTATATATCAATACATCAAACAGCTCACAAGCTTTAGCAAACCAACAACATAGGCCAGTATGGCCATAACGTAGCTATACACCCCACACACTAGTCTGCAAGCCTCTAAGAGTAGTAAATATTAGCGGGACAGGGCCCCAGCCTACCCATAAAGATATATACAACAAAAGGTAACAAACCTCCTAACTCTGGCAGCTCTGGAGGAAAGGGGCTAGCAAACCGGATAAAAGTCAATCATGCTGCTGAGGAGGTCTACTTGATCGCCTGTCAGGACCTGCATGCATGAGTGCAACGCCCCCAAGGTAATGGGGCATCAGTAAAAAATAATGTACAGAGTATGAAAGGCAATAGACTATGAGGAGGTATCATGATATACTGGAATAATCTGATAAATAAATCAAGGATAAGGAAAGTGTACTGACGTGCTCCTAAATCTAAACTTATCAAAAATAATAAAACAACAATCTAACCAATCCCCTATAAGCTCGACAGGTACAAACAGTACACAAGACCACCTACTTAAGCCCCCATAAGCCCGAAAGGTGCCAATCAGCCTATATACCCCTATCGGTAGTACCCTAGCCCCGTAGGTAGTCACATAGCCCTCTTAGGCATTAATATAGCTCTGTAGGCAGCACATAGCCCTTTTAGGCATCAACATAGCTTATAGACAACTCATAGCCCTCTTAGCCAATGGCCCTGTAGGAAGCACATAGCCTTCTTAGGCGTCAATATAGCCCTGTAGGCAATTCATAGCCCTTTTAGGCATCCATATAGCCTTGTAGGCAGAACATTGCCCTTCTAGGCATAGATCACATTCCTGCAGCTAACCACAATATCCCCAAGGGCAACAATAACAATCCAATCTCTAAAAGCGAGCAATTTAGTTATAAGCAACCTATACAAATAGCCTGTAAGTCGTGTCCAACATAGGGACGCTACTAACTGAATAAGAATCCCAACAAGGGAGGATTATATCAACTCGAGCAGCCATCAATCAACAATAATGGCTACAAGTGTAACAAGGATAACAACCCAATTACATTGCTCCTAAGCTTTAAGGAAACATGCCGTAAGTAGGGAATAACTTTAACATACATTTCCAATGAACGCTCGAAAGACTGTAGTTCCTTCACGAAAGTTGTTCCTTATGTCCTAAACTTCGCAAACACTATATATACACAACTGGTACACATCTATAAACAGTTCATAATTAATCTTAAATCGGAAAATTTGCCATATTGCCCTAACTTATCGAAACGTCCGTAGAAATTCATAAAAACAACCATAAAAGGGTCCCGAGATGATTACCTTAGTTAACCAAGTGTAAACCTTGAAGAACCACCAATAACTACAAATTTATATCTTCAAAAACCAGCTCCAAACGTAGCTAATAGAAGGAAAAAATGATTACCACGTGTAGGGATTATGTTTCTAGGCACGGGGGCAATGTTTAATGGTAGAAATCGTCAAAAACTAGCCTTCATCATGCTAGAACTCCATAGGAACCCTCTCTAAGCTTTCTCTCTGGTTTTGGAACTGAAATGAAATTTTTTCATGGCTTAAAACGCTACATAAGCCGACATACCTTTTTTTTTTACCCGACCCGGATTCTGCCCCGGCAGTCCCTAGTAAAACCCTCATAACTCTTTACTCTGATGTCGGTTTGATACGGAGTTTTGTGTGTTGCAAGCTAGAATCGTAGGCCTTCGATTTAATTGGTGATAGGCCTTCTAACTCTTTATATATTGGGAGACAACATCCAAGACATTTGACCCAAATTTTAGAGAAATCTTTAAAAAGGAACCTACGATAACTTTCACCAACTTTTATTTTCCCACTTACTTAACTTCAAAACTTGAGATACAACCCTTGAACACTTAAAATATGACATACCACATCATTTTTAATTTATTACTCACCCTCCTTGTCTTTCCACGAAGATACAAGTTAATTTAGACGTTTTGAAAAGTCGGGGTGTTACAATTTTTCATCTAAAAAAAGACTAAAATGTTTTCTCCATGTTGAATTCTTAAGTAGAGTACTATTTTTTCATGAAAATATGGATAAATATGGGTAAATTAGTATTTTATCCAACCCGTTTCTTACCCAATCCATTTTTACCCATATCAAATATGGGCGGGTTGAATTTTAATTCATTTTATGTTGACCCATTTTCAACCCGCCCAAATTTGACCCAACCCACCTATTTGCCACCACTATCCCTATATGGCTATACACCGATAATTAACTCATCAAACACACCTAGACTATTCTGCAATATGATATATATATATATATATATATAAATTTTAGACAACATGTGTACTTAGCCGAATGTGGGACCCACTTTGGCTAGAAGCGAGCACTTGTTCGTTGACATGCCTCTAGTCGAGGGTATTTTTGAAAAAAAATTGGTATTCTCTTTGTTTTACTTTTCATTCCAATCATATATTTGAAAATTACGTTTTAAGTACTATAAACTACAATTATTAACATGTTAGAGTATTATGTTATCATACTATTTGAAAATTACGTAAAAAATACTATAAATCACAATAATTAAAAATTTAAAATAGTTAAAAAAATATATGTAAAAAATTAATTGATTCTCGAAGTTCTATCAGTGCAACATAAATTAAGAAATAGGGAGTAACATATATTACTAAATTACATAATAAAATACACTATAAATCACAATAATTAATAATTTAAAATAATTAAAATCCATATAAAAAATTTGATTAATTATCCAAAAATTTTAAATGACGTAAAAAATATTATAAATCACAATAATTAACAACTTATAATTGAGTCTCCAAATTTTATTTGTATCATATAAATTGAAAGACATGAAAACTAACATATATTGGGATCATACTTGCACGGCTCCTATATATGTAGTATATATGGGGATCAAGGAAAAACTCATTTCCAAACGTAGCTTTCTTTTCTTTGATCTTTCTTTCAATAAATGTCATCCACATGGTTTAATTTATTAAAAAGGAGTCGTTATGTTGAGCCATTATCAAGTTTCTCCACAATTTGGGACCATACTATAGTTGGTTCATGCCTTCCACATGTAAAGATTATTTTTATTTTATTTTTTATTTTTTAGTTTTTAGTTTTCACCCGGTGTTCGGTAATTGTATTAGTGTCCGATTAAATTTGAATTTGCATCGGGATTCACACATTGGAGGATAAATGTTTCCTAACAAAGGCGATTTCATATTCAGGAGGACACAAACTCGAAATTTCTAATTTAAAATGAAGGAGCACTTACCACTCCACCACAATTATCTTTGGACGTAAAGATTATTATCATGGCATATCTCCAGAGAGAAGCTCACATCAAGGAAATATGTATCTCTATCAAGTACCAATACTTATTGTTTATAGCACTTCAACACCGAGATGACTATCACATTGTACAATAATTCTTGGACTACGATTTTAAATCGACCTTACTTCGGCTTATTCAAAGGAATGAAATTTCGAGGAAGCATCACAAGTACGTAAGGTTAAAAGTAATTTGTCTCTTTACATATTCAAATTCTCAACATTTTGTACGTCTTTTGTCCTTCTGACCGTAATTATGGCTGTGTTTGGTAAGAAGATATTTTTCAATCTTCTCATGTTTGGTTAGTACAAATATTTTGAAAAATATTTTACAAATCAATTTATTTTCTTTAAATTTATGAAAAATAACTTCCTTTAAAAAGTTATTAAGGAACATATTTTTCAAAATCATTTTGAACTCACACATCCACTGTCAGGGTCGGATGTAAGGATCGAATGGTGAAGAAGGATCCTGTTTTGAAAGTTGTATCCATGGTTAGGGTTAAGTCCGAATTCGAAAATCGAGTCTCGATTTTTGTGTTGTGTCGATTCGATTGTCCATGTCGAATTAGTGTTTGGAGAAATCAAGTGTCGCTACCAAGGTTGGATCAAGCTTCGTGATTCGGGCCAGGTCTTATGTAGATGTCTCAGTCGGGTCTCTCGGGTCAGGGTATCGCGTTAGGATCGAGTCTCGGGTCTCGGGTAAGGATCGAGGTCGGTATTGAGATCGGGTATCTAGTTCAGGTGTGTGGGTCAAGGTCGGGATCAGGTCTTAGGTCAGGGTGTCTAGTCGAGTTTCGGGTCTCGAGTCGGAGGCAGAATCAGGTCTCAAGTCAACGTCAGGGTCGGATCTCAGGTTGGGTTCAGGTCTCGGGATCAGAGTCGGTGTCGTATGTCGAATCAGTTATCGAGGTCGTTTCCAGGGTAGAAACTATTTTTCTAAAAAGTATTTTCTACTATCTAGCTAAAAATAAAAGATATTATCTAGAAAATATTTTTCATCCACCAACCAAAATAAATTAGGACCAACTTATTTTATAGTAAAACATTTTCTAGTAAAACATTGAACTCTGAGTTTTTCCATGGTATATCATTGGCAGATCTAGAGTTCAATATACAAATTCATATTAAATCAAGGTTTTTTTTTTTAATCTAAAGGAAATTATAATGAAGGGGAGTAACAGGAACTCCAAAGATTTTAAATATGAAACTACAAAAGTTTTAACCCATCTATTCTCAATAAAATACCTAACATTATGTCTTAACAAATTCATGGGTTACTTACATCAGTAGCAATTTTATTTTTCTAGATAAAGAATTCTTGAATAGACACTGTTGTCAACTATGCTTATTACTACTATTATTTTGTGACCTTTGTTGTTTGCTACTTTTATTTTTTTACTTTTTATCATGTTACCGTACCATTATGTGTCAATTTATCTACCAAGTTTTCCCTACAGGTAGAACATTGGCAATTGAAGTTTAGTTACAATACGCTTGTACTACATGTTTGCCTTTTAAGAACACAAATAATAAACTCTTACGTATTGTGCGAACATAACACTGAGTTTAAGAAAGAAAAAAAAACTTTTGAAACTTATGGTAAAAAATAAGTGATAGATGCTTGTGGATATAAATCATTTCATTAAGGGTAATATGAGACTTTTAAAGTTAAATAATGACTAAATATAACAGTGTCATTCATTTTGAAACTGAGTAATTAAAATGAAAAGTGAGTCATATAAAGGAAATATATATGTTATTGGGAAGAGCAATATCTCATGGAAGATGAAAGACACTATACAGAAGGCGGCCAAGATACAAATTGAACATGGCGATTGCAAGATCCAACATTGTTATAGAGAAGCTAATTAGGTCGCGGATGCATTGGCTAAATGGAGTATAGGAAGAACTAACAGAGTTATCTCTTCTCGTAACAGATTGCCTGATTTGGGAAAAGGAGCTTACAAATTGGACCTGCTTCATATGACATCTATTAGACATTCACAGAAGAAATCAATTTTTGTTATGGTGGAAGCGTATTTTTACCCTGTTTTATTGCAGACTTTTATCGTATTAGAGATACGTTTTCTATTTTCTTTTTGTACAAGAACTCGTTGAGGTTTTCTATTAAACAACAATTTTTATTATAAATATAAGGGACAAGCAACCATACGGCGAAGATGCATTTAAAAAAAAGTATATATCTATATACATATATGATATCAAGGTCAAATTAATTTCCAAACGTATCTTTCTTTTATTTGATTTCCCTTCAAGTATCCCCACAATATGGGACCATTCAGATCCAGCAAATATGAATGAAGAATATCTTTGCAAATAGACGACTTTTGGACAGAGATTTTATTGTAATATATTTTGAGGAAAATAGTTTCGACCTTTCTTTAGTTTATTCAAAGAAATGAAACTTCCACAACTACGTAACGTTATAACCAATTTGTCTCGCTATATTTATTCTAAGTCTTAACATCTTGTTATCTAGAACTTAAATATAAGACTTCAAATAAACGGTCACATGACAATTACTCTCCTATTACGTCACTTTGACTTGAAAATAAAAACACAACGTTTATTGGCAACCACAAAATAGCAACCTAATAAAGACTTTACATCACCTTGACTTGAAAATATAATTAAAAAAACGACACAAGAAGTAGAGTCTTAGGGTGAGTTTGGTATGGAGGAAAACATTTTCCCTCATACCAAACACACCCTTATTCTTCAAACTCTTAGACAAATATCAATCTTCGTATTTTTCAAGAATAGTGAGTTACTTGAAAACTCTAGGATTGTTTCTCTATCTTTAAGTTTGTGTGAATGAAGGGAAAAAGGATAAATGTATCTCCAACTATCGTAAATGGTATGCAAATACCCTCTGTCATACTTTTGGGACATTGGTGCCCCTGTCGTCCAAAAACTAGAACATATATACCCTTTATACTAACGGACATACACGTGTCATAAACTTATTCATCGACCCTACATTTATTAAATATCATATCGATAGATAAGATTGTGCCACGTGTCCCTATTTGGTCTTCTGTTAGAATGAAGGGCATTTATGCTCTAGTTTTTGGACGGCACGAACACTAATGTCCCAAAAATATGACGGAGGGTATCTCCATATCATTTACGATAATTCGAGGGTATACTTATCATTTTTCCCGTGAATGAACGATTTCGTATAATTTGGTAAGCACATAAAAAAGGAAACCACTTGTTTCAGATAGGCCTATGAAGAAAACCAAAATCAAATCAATCTCTTTAACCAAAAGGAATTCACAAATTGTGTAGGCAAGCCAAAGTGCTAGTGTTTATACATTTTAATATTAAAATTAAAATATTAAGTACTGGGTATAAATTAATAAGAATGTGGTCATTATAATGAGGTAAGAGCATGTTTGATATTGTTGTTGGGAGGCCAAAAGTATTTTTTTTTTAGAAAAAAATTATTCTTTTTTTGAAAAATAAGTGTTTGGCAAACCCTCAAAAGTGTTTTTAAATAGAAGCATAAATTTTTTTTCTGTTGTTTGGAAGAAGTTAAAAAATTCTGCTTCTTAAAAAAAGCAAAAGCAGAAAATTATTTTTTTGAAGACTAAAATATATCTTACATATTTACCCATATATCTCTTATTAATTGTTAGCATATTTAATAAGTTTTTTAAGTTTCATTCAAGAATTTTATTATTTATCTTTATATGATAAACTTTTTATGTTATTTATGTTTATATATTATTATTTATATTTTATATATTATTTACGTATTATTAGAAATAGGTAATATTAATATTGTGCAGGATTAAAAAGAGAATTTTATTTTCCTATGTAGTGATTTTATTTGTGGAATAGATTTTAAATTTATTTTGCTTGATATTTTGAATTATATTTAACTCAACATGTTAACATTATATTAATATTTTATTTATTTATTTATCTGTGTATATATGACAACCTCATAATGCCTAGGTTGCCTCTAAAAAAATTGTAATTGTGCAACTGAAAACTGATCAGGATTGAACCCTAACATATACCCAAACTATAGACATATATATAGCCAGAAAGGCACTAGACATATGTTGGCACTAGAAAATACATCTCCATCAACCATAGGAACATTCGTGCATATACAACATAAACTGTTATAAACTTATGTAAAATAAACAAAATAACAAGTTGACAAGCGAAAATGGTTAAATGAATCAAATAGTAAAGATGGGAAACTATTAGAATATAAATATCATAAACATAATATGAAATTGTAATTTGCAATCTAGCACTTTTAGCTTTTTATACAGCATCAAATGAATTATTCACTTGTGTATGTTTCTTAAAAGGTTGCCTATATGTCACTTATGTGATGTCCTGTACCTAATTCTAATATAAATTCTCATGTGATAGAACCAAGGGGATTTATGACAAGTGAATGACATTTTTTGCCAAATACCTATGACAAGTGAATGGCATATAGGGAAAAGGACGATATACAAGAATCATGTCTAAGCATGATACAAAATATATAGAAAGTATAAAAGAGGGAAAGTAGCAGTCAACGGACACTAGAGCTCACCACGATCCAAACAGCTATGGCCTCAGATGATCAGGAGTCAAAGAGGATGGAATGTATTAGGTGATGCATCAGAAAAAGATAATAGAGAAGTGTAGTATGATTACCAAACCACGAGATAGTACTAACATAATATAATGCAACTATACTAAAAATCGGTAGCACAATAAAGGTCGGTAAAGCTTTATACCAACCAAGTCAAAGCTACGCATCTAAAACTAAGTATAAGTCATCTAAAAGCATTTTAAGGATTTTACACCAACCAAGTATCAACCTAAACTAAGGCTTAAGGTTAAACTACTAGTCTAAAGTCTCAAAAATGGCCAAAATCAAAACTAAGGATCATAGAACCCTAAAACTTCACCCTACAACCTTCCTAATGATCACACAACTCAATATATAAAAATTCTAACTAAGAAAAGTCTAAAGAAGAAAGTCGTAACCTACCTTAGAGTGAAAACCGCACTTCAACAACTACTTGGGAAATTATTTTTCCCAAGGGCCTGAAAATACTTTCACTCTATCGAAAATAGAAAGTACACGTCAATACGGAACTAACATTACTCGAGTCAATATCTCATATGGTCACTCAACTTTGAATAATTCACTCAGAAAGTCACTCAACTTTGAGTTGTTCACTTAGAAAGTCACTCAACTTTATTTTATAACTCAAAAGTCACTCAACTATTGGTGTTTCACTTAGAAAGTCACCAAACTATTGATATTTCACTTAAAAAGTCACTCAATCAATTTAAACAAATTTTTCATTAAATTTTGTAAAAATACAAAATAATTAAACTATTTTAAAAAAAATAATAAGATGTTTATTTTAATTATTTTATTAAATTTTGTTGAAATACAGTTTTTGTTTTTACCTTTTTTTTTTTAAAAAAAAGTTAGTAACAGAATGCTACTGTGTGCCTTTCTTATTACTTCTTAATTACTACTTCTTATCAATTCCAACTTCTTATTTTTTAGATAATTTTTTGACATATTTAATTCCAGTCATACAATTGTGATTTTGTTAGTTAATTTGTTTGTATATAACTTTGTCATTTGTGTTGTTTTAATTCCAGTCATACAATTACTAGAATGGTAAAGGGTTTTTTTTTGGGTCAATTGTTGTACGTTTTATCAGAAAAATTATAATTAAATAATTGGAATGGATCAATAAAATAATTAAAATAGATATCTTATTA
>JAJOOO010013555.1:0-24012 GCA_029582685.1 Solanum piurae | reverse complement strand
TTGGGAGTAGTATTGAACACCGATATGGGGATGCGAGTTCATATTAACTCAAGTCTCCATAAACCATGTAGCCATCATGGGTAGTAAAGGATCATACTCTTTAGATGACTCCTTAAGATGCTTTTAGCATAGACTAGTGGATCCACTAAGTTAAGTGTTCTATATGACGGCAAAGTATAGGACAGTTCTGGCAGCGTGGGCAAGACGACGTATCACCACTTAGGCTCATAGTGGTGGTTGTTGGTTAGAGAAACTCCCACATAAACTATATTACTTTATTATATGAGTAAAGTTGAGTTGTTATTGCATTTTCTTTAACGAACTAAGTTGCTTTTACTATTTTATAAAGCTTTCTATATATTGCATGTGTAATGTTGTTTTATATTGAGTTGAGTATCCAGAATTGAGTACCAAGAGTTGAATATCTTATCTTTGAGTTGAGTATCTAATCTTTGAATTGAGTATCTTATTCTTCAGTACTTCTAAGTTCAGTAAGTTTGAAAAGAGGTAAGTATGTTTCCATTTTTATCAAGTTCAAGCATATGTTATGCTTTAGAATTCCCCTTACATGCTCGTACATTCCACGTACTGAGCCATTTGGCCTGCATCTTCTCATGATGCAGACACAGGTATTCAGGATCATCAACAGGAGCTTCGTTGATACATCCGAGAGTTCGAATTAGCTATGGTGAGCCTCTTTGCTTCCGGAGGATTTTCATTTACCTTTCAGTTATATCAGTTGTTAGGATGTCGTGGGTCTTGTCCCGACTTCCATCTTTATTAGTTAGGGGCTTCATAGATAGGCAGTATAGTTGAGAAGTTTGTATTATTTATTTATTTTATTAAATATTTCAAAGACTTAAGTTGCCAATTTTGGGGCGAGTTGAATATATTTTATTATTCAGAGTTTTCATTTGAATTAAAGTTTTAATTTAAGTTTTATGAACTTTTATTTCAGTTTTTAATCTTTGTATGCTTGAATCAATTTTCCGCTTTTAGTCAGCCAGGATGAGGGTTCGCTTGGGGACCAACAATGGTCTTCGAGTGCCGACCACGTCCAGGGTGTAGGCTCGGGTCGTGACAGAAATAAGGCTCAACTCAATAATAAGATATTCAACTCAGTAAAATAAGGCTCAACTCAATAATAAGACACTCGACTCTTGGTACTTAAACTCTGGATACTCAACTCAATATAAAGCAACAATAAGTGATGCCATATATATGGAAAGCTTTTAAAACAGTAGAAAGCAACTCAATGTATTTAAGAATTTAATATACTCAGTTTATATGCAAAGATACAACATAAACTCTATTTTTATATGAAAATAAAAGTAAACTCTGTGTATATAAAAATACAAATATCTCTGTGGGTGTTTCTCTAATCGACAACCATCACTATGAGCTATGTGATGATACAACGTCTCGCCCACGCTGCCAGAACTGTCTTATACTTTGCCAAGGTATAAGACCTACTCAACTAAGCGGATCCACTAGTCTATCCTAAAAACATTATAGAATCATCTAAAAAGTATGACCCTTTCTACCTATGTTGGCCACATGGTTTATGGGGGCTGTGAATTATTTGAACTCTCCCCCATATCAGTGCTCAATACTACTCCCAAAATATACTAGCTCATATGTTTAAAAACATAATTTTTTTGTGGTTTGATAGATGGTACTCAAACTGCTCAAAACTCTTTTGGAAATCTCAGTTTCCTCTCATCTTAAATGTGAAAACATTTACTCTTAGGAATACTTAGTTCTCATAGATCATTTTAAAGAAAATGAACTCAACTCTGCTCTTTCTAAAAAACATTTCAAAATCATATTATAATATGGTCATTGATGACTCGGGAAGTCGTACTGCATAAACATTGATGGTATATCTTGATACCATACAGCTTATACATTAATAGCATACTCGATTGTCACACTAATCATGTTTTAAAAAACTCTTTTCTCAAAACTCATCTTTACTTTCTCAAAACTCAGTTTAAGAACTCAAGTGTTGGCTTTAAAAATCTTTTCAAAATTTATGACTCAAATCATAGGGTTCATGCGGAATTATGCACATGAACAACTCAACTCAAGAATGTTAATGATAGCTCTCATCTCAAGACTGCTCGACTCATAAGGTTCATGCGGAACTATGGGCATGAACTACTCAACTTAGGGATCTTAATAGAAATAAAGAACCTCAGTACTTAGAACACAAGACTCAATGATACTACTCATCTCTAGACTGCTCAAATCATAAGGTTCATGCGCAATTATGGGCACAAACAACTCAACTCAAGGACTTCATGGGTTACATATAGTAGTCGCATGATGAGGAATATAATCTCAACGGTATTTAAAACTCAATACTCATTAGAACTTGAAGATGCTACTCCTCTCAAAGATGCTCAATGTATGAAGTTCATGCGGAATTTATGGAGATGAATGACTCGACTCGAGGGTTTACATAACAATATAGAACTCATGAATACGACTATTCTCATTCTCATACTTAATTCCTCAAAACTCAGTTTACAACTCAATAATTAGGAATAGAATTTTTAAAGGCCTAACACATATGCAGACCCTTAAACTTGTCCCTAAATTTCATTTTGGCACTCCAACTCAACCTTGTTCCATTTTAACCCTTCAACTAAAAATTTTATGTTCCATTTTGACACTTTTAAGTGATGTGGCATAGGGTGTGCATCACACTTTCTCTAAGAGAGTGAAAGACAAAAAAAATTATTTTTTTTAAAAAATAAATAAAAGATTACCCTTCAAACTCTATTTTTTTTTGTACCATTTAACACAAAATACTAATTTTATGATTTCTTTATTTTTATATATGTTATTCAACTGCAATTTTGCATTTTAAAAATCGGCGTGCATCCGTTATTTATTGTAAAAAAATAAAATTGACGGATGATCATTGATTTTTTTTTTTTAAAAAAAGTAACAATTTATTTTTAAGAGTTTTCCTATATTTTTGAGTGAAAAATAACTGACGAAAGTGCGTCGGTTTTCTTTCTTAAGAAAATCAAGGATAACCCAACGAAGTTTATCGAGTTTCAACATTTTTTTGTAATATTATTAATTAACAATGAACATGAGTTTTTTTTACTCGTATTTAGCTTAATGAGAAATTAGAAAGTTGTTATTTGAGTTAGTCCAAATAGACTAGATATAAGAAAAAAAATATGTGGTGTTATTTAATTTAATTAATTATTTTAAAAAGAAAATCAACACACTTTCATCGATTATGCTTTTACACAATAATGTACATAAACTCAAAAAAAATACTTTTAAAAAAAAATGATGTTCATCCATTATTTTTTTTAAAAACAATATATGACGTTGATTTTTAAAATGAAAAACTGGAAATGAAGAACATAAATAAAAATGAAGAAATCATAACTATAGTATTTTGTGTTTAAATGATACTATAGAAAATAAAATTGAAGGATTAAAATGAAACAATGCTAAGTTAGCCTGACAAAATGAAAAATGGGGGTAAGTTAGAGGAGTTGTGTATTTGTTTTTATTGGTTTTTGTGCCATGTCATGGCATGTGAAGTACACACATCCCACTTTGTTGATTCTTTGGAAGGAAGTGTCAAAATGAAACATAAAAATTGGAGTTGAAGGGTTAAAATGGAACAAGGTTGAGTTGGAGTGCTAAAATGAAATTTAGGGACAAGTTTAAGGGTCTTCATATGTGTTTGACCATTTTTAAAAGAATCATGAACTCAAGAACTCAAATAGACTTATCTCAATAATACTCAAATCTAGGGGTAGAATCCTAGATTACTCTTTTACTGATCTGAAAGTAGATGTAGGGCATGATGACGAACTAGTCCGCCACTATGATAACCTTACATACGTGAAAGAACAAGGTTCTTGAAGAATCTTGAAGAAGAACTTGATTAGAAGCCTTGAAACCATAGCTTGGCTTGAAAGTAAACGATCAAGAAAACCTTTCTTGATATTCTTGAATTAGTTTCTTGAAATCTCTATGGCCAAGAATTATGATTTTCATTAGTAATTCATGATTATATGGAGGAATTTGAGTTGAAAAAAATGGAATTCTTGGAAAAAGACTTACCTTGAAGAAGAATCTTGAAAAAGATTGAAAGAATCTTGAATGAAGTCTTCTACTATGATTTTTCCTTAGGGTTTTGCACTAGGATTTGAGAGAGAAGAGAACGATGAATTAAAATATGAAAATCTGATTCTTTTGATCCTTCTCTTAGTCAAGAAATTTGTTTAGGATTTTCTTGGAGATAAAAAAACAAAAGCAACCCTTTATAATGTTTTCCCGTCGGCTAAATTCGTAACAGCACTGTATAGGTTACTAAACTAGTCATAATTTTTTACTCAGAAATTGGTGGCGTTGGAAAGTAGATTCAAATACCTTTAATTTAGTAGGTTATGACTTACGTAACTCTTTATATTCTAAGATATATAGTCATTTGAATTTGACCCAAGTAGAATCTTACATCAAAACTTAATCGATAAGGAAACTTCAAAAACACTTATCAAGAACTCATCAAGATCTTAAATCCTTAAATTTCAAGAATGAAATTACGCTGAATAAATCATGATTGACGTGTGGGTGAACGAACCCAACACTATGGAAGCTTACATACCTCAAAGAACTAGGTTCTTGGTGAAATCTTGAATTTCTTGAACAAACACTTGAAACTTTAAACTTTTTCTCCTCTTGAATCTTCTCTCTAAAACCCTAAATGCTTTTGGGGATGAAAGAAACTAATTCTTATCAGTTTAGACTCCTAAAACCTTCCTAAAAACGCTTAAATCCGATTGGTTAAGGAAAAGACCAAAATACCCCTCAAATTTTTAGGTAACTTTCCTTAATTTGACAGCACGACTTCAAACGGGAATATCTCCCTGATACGAGCTCGAAATTTCATAAACTCAGTGGCGTTGGAAAGATAATTCGAAGAAATTTAATTATCTATCTTGTATCCCACCTAACTGATTTTGTACCGAGATTTATGGTCAGTTGAAGTTGACCCAAAACTCATAACTTAAGCATAACTTGTAAAATTTCAGATTTTTCTATTTCCAATTTAGTTCTTTTTACAACTCAAGGTGCTACATCTAGTGACCTTAACACTCAAGAAAATTTTAAATTCCTCAGTAAAAATCTCACTCACTACGAAGAACGATTTGAGTCTTAGTTCAATTTTTTTTGGGGTTTTACAACAAACTTGGTATCAAAGCACAAAGTTCAAGAGTCCTAGGGAGTCTATGATGCTGTGTCTGTCGAGTCCTAGCTATCGGTATGAAGCGCGCCACATCTTTAATTAGGAGGCTGCAACATTTAAGAACTATCTCACTTCTTTCATACTCATTTCGTTTGGTAGAGTTTATCTCTAAAAAAGTTTCTGTCTAACTCGTGCTTGCGCGTATCTTTCAGATCATGCCTCCACCAAGAGCTGTCTAAGGTCATCCTGCTAGGAGAAATGTTGAGGAACAAAGGGTTTGTAATGCACCTGAAGTTCAACTCCAAGGAGAGGTCACCAATGCTGAGTTCCGTGAAGCTATCCAGATGTTGAGTCAGGTTGTGACCAATCAAGTTGGACAGAGGGAGAATCAACAGGAATTGGTTGATACTTCTAGGATCTGTGAGTTCTTAAGGATTAATCCTCCAAGCTTCACTGGTTTAAGTGTCACTGAGGATCCGAAAAACTTTGTAGAGGAACTACAGAAAGTGTTTGAGGTTATGCTTGTTGCTGATGTTGAGCGAGTAGAATTAGTTGCAAATCAATTGAAGAGTGTTGCTAGAATCTGGTTTGACCAATGGAATAAGGGTAGAGCTGAGGGTGCACCGATGTTAAGTTGGGATGTGTTCGAGAGTGCTTTCTTGGGGCTTTTCTTTCCTCGGGAACTGAGAGAAGCAAATGTATAAGAATTCCTCACTCTTAAGCAGGAATCAATGAGTGTTCATGAGTACAGTCTGAAGTTTACCCAACTTTCCCGCTATGCTCCGGAGATGGTTACTAACTTAAAGAGAATGATGAGTTTGTTCGTTGCTGGGTTGTCTCATCTGTTAAGTAAGGAAGTCAAGGCAAGGAACCTATGCTAATAGGATATATGGACATAGCGAGGTTGATGATTCATGTGCAACAGGTTGAGGAGGATAAGTTGAGGGATAGAGATGAGTTCAAAAATAAGAATGAGTCTGGACAGCAGAAGAGTAATGCCAACCGGTTATCTTTCCAACATAAGCAAATGGGACCTGCTCTATCATCTACTAGTGCACGTGCACCAAGGAACAAAGGTGAGTACAATAGTAAGAATTCAGAGAATTTCAGAGCTAGACCTACACAGTCTCAGGGTAGTGTGGCCCAAGGAGGTAATTGGGCTCCTACAAGTGCTAAGTGTAGTAGGAACCACCTAGGTACTTGTCAGAATGGCTTTACTCGTTGTTTCAAGTGTGGTCAAGAGGGTCACTTCATGAAAGAGTGCCTTAAGAACAAGAAAAGTAATGGGAATTGGGGCAATAGAGCTCAATTTTCTTCAGTTGTTCCACCAGATAGAGATGAACCTAGAGGAGCTACTTCAGGGACAGGCGGAGGAGCTAACCACCTTTATTCTATCACTAGTAACCAAGAGCAAGAGAATTCTCTAGATGTTGTCATTGGTATGATCAGAAACTTTACTTTTGATGTTTATGGTTTACTAGATCCAGGAGCAAGTCTATCTTTTGTGACTCCTTATATTTCCATGAATTTTGATATTCTTCGTGAGCAACTTCTTGAGCCCTTCGGTGTTTCTACACCTGTTGGTGAGTCTATTCTAGCTGAGAGAGTCTATCGTGATTATACCATTTCCATCAATCACAAGAGCAGCATAATTGATTTAGTTGAGTTAGACATAGTAGATTTTGATGTCATTTTGGGTATGGACTGGCTTCATTCCTGTTATGCCTCAATTGATTGTATAATTCGAGTTGTTAAGTTCAAGTTTCCTAATAAGCCAGTTATAGAGAGGAGTAGTAGTTTAGCAGTGCCTAAGGGTCGTTTTATTTCATACCTTAAGGCGAGAAAATTAGTTTCCAAGGTTTGTGTCTATCACTTTGTCCGAGTTAATGACTCTAGTGTTGAGACACCTTCTATTCAGTTAGTTTCAGTAGTAAGAGAGTTTCCAGAGGTCTTTCTAGATGATCTTCCCAAAGTCCATCTTGAGAGAGAAATAGACTTCGGTATAGATATTCTCCCCGATAATCGTCCTATCTCTATGTTGCCATAGAGAATGGTACCTGTAGAGTTGAAAGAGTTAAAAGAGAAGTTGAAAGATCTCTTGGAGAAAGGCTTTATTCGACCAAATATCTCACCTTGGGGAACTCCGGTCTTATTTATGAGAAAGAAAGATGGTTCTCTTAGAATGTGTATAAATTACCGTTATTTGAACAATGTTACTATCAAGAATAAGTATCATCTTCCGAGAATTGATGATCTCTTCGATCAACTTCAGGGTGCCACTTCTATTTCCAAAATAGACCTCAGATCTGACTATCATCAGTTGAGAGTAAGAGAATATGATATCCCTAAGACAGCTTTCAAGACCCGTTATGGTCATTATGAGTTCCTAGTTGTGTCCTTTGGTCTGACCAATGCTCATGCAGTATTCATGGAACTTATGAACAGAGTATTCAAGCCTTATTTAGATATGTTTGTTATCGTATTCATTGATGACATTCTAATCTATTCGAGGAATAAGGAAGATCATGCTAGCCATCTCAAAATAGTGCTCCAAACTCTAAAGGATAAGGAGTTATATGCTAAATTTTCCAAGTGTAAATTTTGGCTTGAATCTGTGGCATTCTTAGGTCACATTATTTCCGGTGATGGGATTCGAGTTGACACTCAACAGATAGAGGCAATACAGGATTGGCCTACACCCATGTCTCTAATTGATATTAGGAGTTTGTTGGGGTTGGCTAGATATTATAGAAGGTTCGTCAAGGGGTTCTCATCTATTTCATCTCCTTTGACCAAGTCGACTCAGAAAATGGTTAAGTTTCAATGGTCTGAATCTAGTGAGAAAAACTTTCAGGAATTGAAAAAGCAGTTGACTACTGCCCCAATATTGACCTTACCTGAGGGTACACAAGGTTTTGTGGTTTATCGTGATGCGTCTAGATTTGCTTTGGGTTGTGTGTTAATGTAGAATGGCAAGGTTATATCTTATGACTCCAGACAACTTAAGGTTCACGATAAGTATTACCCAACCCATGATCTAGAGTTGGTTGCCGTAGTATTTTCTTTTAAAATATGGCATCACTATGTTTATGGTGTTCATGTAGATGTGTTCACCGATCACAAGAGCCTTCAGTATGTGTTCAGTCAAAAATAGGCAGAGGAGGTGGTTAGAATTACTCAAGAATTACGACATGTGTATTCTATATCACCCAAGTAAGGCTAATGTGGTTGCTGATGCTTTGAGCAGGTTGTTTATGGGTAGTACGGCCCATGTTGATACAGAAAAGAAAGAGTTAGCAAAAGATGTGCATAGACTTGCGCAATTGGGAGTCCGTTTAATGGATTCAAATGAAGGAGGAGTGGTGGTGATGAATGGAGCTGAATCGTCACTAGTGTCTGAGGTGAAAGAGAAGCAAGACCAAGATCCTATTTTGCTTGAATTAAAGGCAAATGTTCATAAGAAAAATGTGATGGATTTTGAACAAGGGGGAGATGGTGTATTGAGATATCAAGGTAGATTGGGTGTGCCAAAGGTAGATGAACTCCAAGAGAGGATCCTCATAGCTCTAGATATTCTATCCATCCGGGTTCCACAATTATGTATCATGATCTGAGAGAGGTTTATTGGTGGAGTAGTATGAATAAGGGCATTGTAGAGTTTGTTGTTAAGTGTCCGAATTGCCAACAAGTTAAAGTAGAGCACCAGATGCCTAGTTCTATAGCACAGAATATAAATCTTCCGGAATGGAAGTGGGAGATGATCAATATGGACTTTATTACAAGTTTACCGCGGTCTCCCAGGCAACATGATTCTATTTGGGTGATTCTAGATCAAATGACTAAATCAACCCACTTTTTACCGGTATAAACTACCCATTCAACTGAAGATTATGATAAGTTATATATTCAAGAGGTAGTTAGAATTCATGGAGTCCAAGTGTCGATTATTTCAGATAGAGGTGCACAATTTACTGCACAAATTTGGAGGTCCTTCCAGAAAGGTTTGGGTTCAAAGGTGAATTTGAGTACTGCTTTTCATCTTCAGACTGATGGTCAAGAAAAGCACACTATTCATACTTTAGAAGATATGTTGAGGGTTTGTGTGATTGATTTCAGTGGAAATTAGGATGAACACCTAACTCTCATTGAGTTTGCTTACAACAATAGTTATCATTCTAGCATCCAAATGGCTATGTATGAGGCTCTTTATAGGAGAAGATGCAGATCTCCTATTGGAGGGTTTGAGGTCGGTGAAGCTGGGTTGATTGGACCAGACTTAGTTCATCAAGCTATGGAGAAAGTTAAGATTATTCATGAGAGGTAAAAAATAGCGCGGAGTCGTCAGAAATCCTATACTGATGTTAGGAGAAGAGACTTAGAATTTGAATTAAATGATTGGGTTTATTTGAATATTTCACCCATGAAGGGCGTTATTAGAGTTGGTAAGGAGCGGAAGCTTAGTCCCCGATATATTGGTCCTTACAGAATATCCAAGAGGATCTATAATGTAGCTTATGAGTTGGAGATACCCTAAGAGTTAGCAGCGGTTCATTCGGTATTCCACATTTCTATGTTAAAGAAGTGTATGGGCGATCCTTCACTTATTATACCTACTGAGGATATTGGTATTAAGGATAGCTTATCTTACAAGGAGATTCCTGTTCAGATTCTAGATCGTCAGGTTCGCAAGTTGAGAACTAAGAAGGTAGCATCAGTCAAGGTCTTATGGAGGAATCAGTTTGTTTAGAAGGTAGCATCAGTCAAGGTCTTATGGAGGAATCAGTTTGTTGAGGAAGCTAATTGGTAAGATGAGTAGGACATGAAGAAGAGGTGCCCACATCTCTTCGAGTCCGGAGAAATTCCAAATTAAGGTACTAATCCTTTTCTTGGCATTTACTTTAAGTTGACTTGTTGTGTTTACACTTTGCTTGTTGGGTGTTTGAACTGGATGTTAGATGTTACACCCTTAGCTTACTAAGAGTAATCTCATTCGAGGATGAATGTTCCCAAGCGGGAGATATTGTAACACTCCGTTATTTGAAAGAGCTAGAATTAGAAAGAACCATTTTTGGAAAGAATAAAAATCTAAAATTTGGCAAGTATGTTAAGTATGAGTTTTGGGTCAACTTCAAACGACCATAACTCCTGGTACAAGATGAATTAGGCGGGATATTAGATATCAAATGAAAGGTCTTTGAATTATCTTTCCAGCGCCACCAAGTTTGCTAATTTTTGAGTTTGTATGAGAGAGATATGCCTGTTTGAAGTCGGGCTGTCTGGATAAGGAAAGTCAGCCGAATTTTAGAGGGGTATTTTGGTCTTTTTATTACCCAATTAATTTATTCTGTTTTTAGGAATTTATTTGGGGTCTAAACTGAGTTAGTTCAATTTACACAATTTAGAATTACGCTAGGGCTTTGAGAGAAGACAAAAGAGGAGAAAAGTCAAGGCATTCTCAGAGATTTCTTGCGGAATCGAAGTCCTTTCGCCAAGGGTTGATCCCTAAAGAGGTATGTGAGACATTCGTAGCATTGGGTTCGTTCACCAACACGCCAATCATGTTTGTTTCATGAAATTCGTTCTAGAAAGTTGAAAGTATGATGTTCTTGAATTATGTTCTTGCAATTGTCTTTCATTCTTGGGTTTAGATGAGATTGTTGAGTTCTTAATGAAATCATGTCAATTTTACAGTTATATATGAGTAGGTTCTTGTGTTCATGTACTGGGTATTTGAATCTAAAGAG
Source organism: Solanum piurae (assembly GCA_029582685.1). Lineage (NCBI taxonomy): Eukaryota > Viridiplantae > Streptophyta > Magnoliopsida > Solanales > Solanaceae > Solanum > Solanum piurae. The sequence continues at coordinate 13,041 of JAJOOO010013555.1, read as the reverse complement.
GAATTGAGAAAAAGAATCAAATTTAGGCAAATTAGGGTTAGAAAACGAAGAAGGAAAAAGTCGAGCAAATCTGGGTACTAGGTCGCGGACCTGTTCCTCAGGATTGGAACTTTTCTCTTTGCGTCGAGGAGAGGTCGCGGACCCTTCTGCCTCAAAATTTATTTCGCGATCAAATATTAAAATGCAACTCCGCATCGCGCACTTGCTTCCAGACAGTGATTTGTTGATCGTTTATGATGTTTAACTATCTAAAAACACTTCTAAATATCATGAGATCTTTCCTATCACAAATCACAACCTTGAAATTCATAAATCAAATTAAAGGTAGAGTTGAGAGTCAAGTCTTGAGGGTTCTTCGAGTCATTTTAACAAGTCTTTTACAAATCTTTTAAACTTGTTTTAAGAGTTAAGCATTGAGATTGAGAAAGAGTAGAGCCGAGTTCATTTTCTTTAAAATTGTTATATGGGGACTATGTATTTCCCAAGAATAAATGTTTTCACATTTAAGATGAGAGGAAACACCGATTTCCAAATGAGTTTTAATGAGTAGTTTTGAGTTTCATCTCTTTTAAGAGATAAGTTTTTGAGTAATAATCTCAAACCACAGAGAAAGAGTTATGTTTTTAAACATATGAGTTGAGTATTTTGGGAGTAGTATTGAGCAGCATTATCGGGACGAGTTCATAATAACTCAAGTCTCCATAAACCATGTAGCCAACGTGGGTAGAAAGTGTCATACATTTTAGATGATTTCTTAATGCTTTAGCATGGACTAGTGGATCCACTTAGTTGAGGCGTTCTATATCCCGACAAGTTATAGGACAGTCCTGGCAGCGTGGGCGAGACGTTATATCATCACATAGCTCATACTGATGGTTGTCGGTTAGAGAAACTCCCAAAAAATTATATTACTTTATTATATACATTAATTGAGTTGTTATTGTATTTGTCCAATACATTGAGTTGCTACTACTGTTTAAATTCTTTATATAAACTTTATCTTTACTATTGTTTATTTTTGCATTGAGTTGAGTATCCATGAGTTGAGTAAAGCTGAGGTAAGTGTTTCTTCAGAATTTAGTTTAAGCTTATGTCATGTTTAGTTTTCCCCTCGCATGCTCGTACATTCAATGTACTGATGTCATTTGGCCTGCATCGTTTTATGATGCAGATACAGGTAACTAGTTTCAACATCTAGCACCTTGTTGATCCAGTAAGAGTCGTTTGGTGAGCCTCCTTACTTTACGTAGGGTCCCATTTGTTATTGCTTTATCATTTCATCTTTGTTATTAGGATGAACGGGGGTCTTGTCCCGACGTCCATCTCAGCTATTAGAGGCTTCGTAGACAGTTAGTTATTGTTAGTTCATGAGTCTTTCATTTGAGTTGTTTTGCTATGAGACTTGAGTTGCCATTTGGACCAGTGAATGTTTCTTTATACATTCTAAGTTATTACATGAAGTTATCTTTGTTGAGTAAAGTCTTTCGCTGAGTAGTAAGCTAGGCCAAGGGCTCACTTGGGGCCAACAATGGTTCTCGAGTGCCAGTCCCACCCAGGGTGTAGGCTCGGGGTGTGACAATTCCCTTATACTATTTCTTAAATCTTGGTTAAACTCTTTCTTAAACTCTGTTTTACTTTCTCAAAACTTAGTTTAAACAATTATGTTTTGTTTTAAAGATTCTCAATAAGAACTCAATGAATACTCAAAAAATATGGTTCATGCTAAAAACTAGACATGAATAATCAACTCAAGAATTTCAATGCAAGATATAACAACTCAATAATAGGAAACAAAATTCAATAATCAGTAACTCAAGAACTCAGAACTCAGTACTCAATACCAATTCATCTCAAGAATACTCAAATATAAGTATAGAACCCTATATTACTCTTTTACTTATTTGAATGTAAAAATAGGGACTGAGGATGAACTAGTCCAATACTATGTTAGCTTTGCATACCTTGAAGAACAAAGTTTTTGGCAAAATCGACAAAACTCAAAGAACGCTTGAAATCTAGCTTTTCTCCTCTTGAAATCTTGCTCTTGTAATACCCCAAGCCTACACCCCAGACGTGGCTAGCACTCGAGAACCATTGTTGGTCCCAAGCGAATCCTTGGCCTGACTTACGTACTCAGCAGAAGACTTGAACTTCAGAAATAACCTCAAATAAAGAACTTATGAAAAAAATCTTAGAATGTCTTTAAAGAAAGCATTCAAACTAGCCAAAATGGCTACTCAAGTCTCATAGCAAAACATTTGAAATACAAAGCTAAAAGACTCATAACTAACTGTCTGACTATTTATGAAGCCTCTAAAACAACTGAGATGGATGTTGGGGCAAACCCAACAACATCCTAATGAACTGATAATAAAACTGAAAGCAATAAAAGTAGTCCTCCGAAATGCAAGGAGGCTCACCAACTGACTCTGGAGTGATCACTGGATCAACGATGTGCTGGATGCCGATCGTAGTTACCTGTGTCTGAATCATAATAAGATGCAGGCCAACTGACACCAGTACATTGAATGTACGAGTAGGCGAGTTGGAATGCTAAACACAACATAGGCTTGAAAGGAATCTGAAGAACTTACTTGGCTCAAATCAACTCAACATAACTGAACTCATTTCAACATAAAGCAGTCTAAAACAAGTGCAATATAAAGAAAAGTTGTTTAAAATATGATGTCAGCTCTGTGTGTATGCAAAGATACATATAACACTGAAATGTATGTAAAATTACAATAAATGGTGTAAATAAGAATACAATTACTATTGTGAGAGTTTCTCTAACCGACAACCATCACGTAAGAGCTATTGTGATGATATAGCATTTTGCCTCACGCTGCCAGGGCCGTCCTATACCTTGCCGAGGGTATAGAACCTGAACTACTAAGTGGATCCACTAGTCTATGCTAAAAAGCACTAAAGGAATCAACTAAAGAGTATGACCCTTTTCTACCCATGGTGGCTAATGGTTTATGGGGGCTGTGAGTTGTCTGAACTCTCCCCCATATCAGTTCTCAATATTACTCCCAAAAATATAATATTAGCTCTTATCTTTAAAAACATACTTCTTCTGTGATTTGAGATTAATGCTCAAAGGCTATCTTGGAAATCAAAGTTTCCCCTCTTCCTTCATTTAGAAAGCGATTACTCTTTTCTGAAAACTAGCCCGAAGGCTCTTTGGAAATCGAGGTTTCCTTTCTTGTTTAAATGTGAAAACATTTTAAACCCTTTGGGAATACATAGTCCCCATATACTTTTGAAGAAATGATCTTCAAGCATTACTCTTTACTCTTTACACAACTTGAACTTTAAGTCTTAAAACAAAGTTAAAAGCATTTGCAAAAGACTTCTTGAAAAAACTCTAAGAACTTCCTAGACTTGGCTCTTAACTTTCCTTGAATTTGAAGTTATGGATTCAAGGTTGTAAATTATGTTTCTAGATGATTTCTAGATGTTTAGAAGTCATTTACATTAGTTAGAATCAATAGGAAGTGTTAATACACTTTAGAAAGGGTTAAATGGACTGAATGACAAAAACTGGGTGAAAAACGATGATGCGAGCGCATCCGGGGCGCAGCGCCAATCCCCAACTTTCTGGGGCTCACTTTAGGCGCACTGCAGGCGCGCCGCCCTAGCCTCATGGCGCTATGGGGGCGCGACGCTCCTGGCCCTACGAGTTTTTCAACTCATTTTCTAATCCTAAATCATTTTAAATCGATTCCTTTTCTCAATACTTTCTTAAATTCAGATACCCAACACATGTACACTAGAATCTAACTCGAAACAACTCTTAACATCGCTAAAACGTCTCAAGAAAACCCATCAATCACATGTAAGTTCAAGACTGAAAACAATTCAAGAACATCAATTTCTAACTCTTTTAGGATGAAAATCGCTGAATTAAACATGAGTGGTGCGTGGGTGAATGGACCCAACGCTATGTGATCTCACATACCTTGTAGGGATCACCCCCGACGAAATCCACAAGCTAATCTCGACGAATCTTGAACGAATTCACTTTTCTAAAACTGACTAAAATCTAACTTTACCCCAATTAAACTCCTAAAAATGAATTAGAATAATTAGGTAAGGAAAAGACTAAATTACCCTTCCAAAATCCTGATTAGACTTTCCTTAATCCAATTGCCCAACTTCCAATGGGCATAACTTACTCATACAAACTCGGAATCGCACAAACTTGGCGGTGTTGGAAAGATTATTCCGAGAGCTTTCCAACCATATCTGTAAGTACACCTAAATCATCTTGAGGTAGTAGTTATGACCGTTTGAAGTTGACCAAAAACTCAACTTTTCTAACTTAACAAATTTCCAGATTTTCATTATTTCCAAAAATGACTATTTCTAGTTCTAAGCTTCTTCCTAGCTATTTCAAATTGCGAGATGTTACAACTCTAATGAATTGAAGTGTTAATAAACATAAAAAAAACTGATTATCACTTTTTAAGAACGTAACTAGGTGAAAACGTCGTGGTTTACAGTTAAAATAGGGGTTAAAATGACACAGTTTAAGTACCAAACGCATAGAGAAAAGACAAAAATGACCCCATCTTAAAAACTGAAGGAGTGCCCTTTAAGGAAGGCTTCACGGACTGTTTAAGGCTCCACGGTACGTGAAACACTTCACTGGAAGTATAGCCTTCCTTTAAACTTTGCCTGTCTAACAAAGCCTTACAAAACTGGGCATAACGTTTTACTCCGAACTCAGAATAAGACAAAATTGGTGGCATTGGAAAGAGGACTCAAACACCTTTATTTTGATAGGTCATGATCCACCTTTATTATTATGTGCTGAGAGATGATAATTTGAAGTTTACCCAAGTAAAATCTCATATTGAAACTCAATCGGTAAGAAAGCTTTCAACTCAACTTTGTAGGGTTTCTTGTGACCTTAATTAATATCCAAAATCATTCTCACACTAGATAATTGATCTTAACACCTTAGAATAATTTAGAATCACATGGTACAATCTTATACACAAATAGAGAATTGCTAAAGCTTTAACGTATAAATGTTTTGGTTGTTACAATTACATTGACATATGATACTTCAAAACCAAGAAGTTCCTCATTCTTTTATTGAGATTGGAAAGGATCTTTACCACTTCAAGTGATTGAACAATTATTGGTGTACTTACTAGATGCACCTATTTCATGTAAATCATTTTAGAATTTTCTCAGTATAGACAAATTGATGGATAAAGATACATCTAGTATTCAATTTGCAAATCAAGATAAAGTTTTCTTTTCAAAATCTTTTATCTCAATTTTTTCTTTTGGTACTCAATTGCCTTTAGGACCTCTTCAGAAGTCTCGAATGATATTATGTCATCAATAAAAACAACAACTACAATAACTTATGATGTGATGCTCTAAAATAAATTAAAATACATGAACAAATGCGTTCATTTATATAATCTTCATTTGTTAAGTACTCACTAAGGAAACTATACCACATGCTCCTTGATAGTTTTAACCCATATAATGATCTTTGTACTTTGATTAAATACGTTTCGTGAAAGTTTGAACTATATACTTCAAGAAATTTAAATACTTTTGAAAATTTTAAATTGATGGATCGATGGAATTCCATTCCGACATGCACTAGAAACTCCAAGGGACACCGAAAATCACTTTTAAACAACTTTAGCCTTTCAGACTCAAAACTTACAAAAATTCACAACTTTTTACTCAAACCTCGAAACCAACTTTCAACACTAAATAAAAAAAGACCCGATTTGACATCGAGAGGGGTAAGACATTTTTTTCATGAAAATTTCTAAGGGTTATTACATAAGCACACGGTAGAGACAGAGAGAAATGGTTATCCAGTTAAGGAGTTTAGCTTAAAGGTAAGGAGCAGGGGAGACAAAGTTAGATTCTGGGTAGCACAACACATTTGCTTTGAGTACCAAGGCGACTAAGGGTGCTAACCTGGTAACCCAATGATATACATTATCATCATATCATCATCATATATCATATATATTATTATAAGTGGGAAGATCCAAAGATGAAAAGTTGGATTACTATTTTACCCCTAGACTAAATTAAACACCTAATTAATTAAATAATATTATTTTTCATTATTTTTTGAATTGTAAGTTATTTATTAGAAAGGGAATGTGGAAGAACAAGAGTCAATTAGGATTTCTAGAATTTTAAATAAGTAAATGAATCAAGATTTACCCCCTTTTAATTTACCCCTAGACTAAATTAAACATCTAATTAATTAAATAATATTATTTTAATTATTTTTTGAATTGTAAGTTATTTATTAGAAAGGGAATGTGGAAGAACAAGAGTCAATTAGGATTTCTAGAATTTTAAATAAGTACATGAATCAAGATTTTCTCAAATCAATATATACCACTACCAAATACAAATTTGTTATCTTGAATTCTTCCAATAGCATTTCTACGTACACCTATGGTAAAGTTCCTTCTTTTTCCATCTTCTATTGTTTCTTTGTAAGATTTTTATAATTTATAGATCTTTTTTTTTCAAATTAGAAAGGATTGTTTCAATTCTAATTCATTATTTATAATTGTTTCTCTTTCTGGATTTTCTTGTTACTATTTTGTGTAGAAATGTAAAATCACTATACATATTGCCTTGCAATGTATACTGAAATATGTTGTTGCTTCACATTTCTCATCCTTTCTTTTTTCCTTTTGATTGTGATTTTTATTTGATGAATGATTAACACGAGGAAAAGAATTATGTTCTTGATCATAATCACGACCACGTCCACGTCCACGACTATGACTAGGGTTGCGACGTTTTCCACGCCTAGCATGGTGGACGTACGCCTCATTCACTTCAGGAAGTGGTTCAGATCCAATTGGCCGATTCTCATGATTTTTCATTTATAAATCATTGGTTTGCTCAGCCACAAGAAGATGAGAAATTAGTTCAGAATACTTTTTGAAACCTTTCTCGCGATATTGTTGCTGCAGGAGCACATTCGAGGCATGAAAAGTGGAGAACGTCTTTTCCATCATATCAATCTCACTAACCGTTTCTCCACATAATTTCAACTGAGAAGTGATTCTGAACATGGCAGAATTATACTCATGTATAGACTTAAAGTCTTGTAGCCTTTGATGTATCCAATCATATCATGCCTTTGGATGTATGATCATCTTCAAGTGGTCATATCTTTCTTTTAGGTTTTTCCACAAAACAAGTGGATCCTTAACTGTGAGATATTCCATTTTTAGAATCGGTCAATCTTTTCATCAGTATGATATTTTAAATCCAGTTACACCAATCAAATCCAAAGGACTAACCCATTTTTATATGCAGTTTTTACTAAAAATTTCAGTTACCTTCACACAAGTATACTCTTTGGGATTTTCTTTACCCATAAGTTTGTCATCCTAATATCAATCCACTTCCATGGAGCTTACGATGAAATCACCACTCATTTAAAATCCTCGAGATACACTTCACAACTTAAACACATCAATGTCGTACCAAAGATCCACCACTAAAGGCTTCCTTATAAATAATGCTTAACCCAAGCGTCCCTAGTAACAAACTAGATGGTTTCTCAAACGTGAATGCAACTCAATTTTAGTTATATGAGCATGTGATACAACTGATAACTCCTTAAGTAGTTAATATTCACACTTGACAATTGACGTAGCTGTATCCATATACAACTAGTCTCACACCGCAAAAATAATAATTAATTTGTTAGATCCACCACTAGAATATATAATACCTACCGAGAAGATCATATCCAAATAGGTCACATATTTCTACCCATTTAATAGTTGTAAAATATTACCAAATAGGTTTCATATCTAGCCCAAACTATATATATTCTTTCGTAAGTCAGGTCAATATCAAAAGTAACACACTCCATAACTCTAACCAAATAAGCATAGATACTATTGTAGTAGTCGTATCATGACGTTCTTTGATATAAATATATTCTATAAAATTGTAGTAGAAACTCTAACCTCAATTGGTGCATCATTATTCTCATCATTTTCTAAGCAACCCATTCATGCTATGATAACTTTACTAATTGTAGTTTCCAACGTTACATGTCCATTATCTTGCCATCCCTTTAGTCATTCCACTCCCAATTGTTAGACCACTCTAAATATCGTTTATACCACACAAGTACTATTCACTTTACTAGGATAACTAACCTTACACAACCCCTTCAAATTGTTGAACATTCTAAATGTGACAACACATCCTTCCCATAAATCTATCACTTCCACGTTTGTAACAAATCTAACATCCAAAACATATACAACACACCAAATACTCACATGAGGAACTACGCACGAGTCATCACATAAGTGAGAGAGAATGGAATGAAGCGATAAAAATCAAAACAGACAAAGAATGCACGATATAGATTCAAGAAGTGAAGATATTTCCTAAAAGTCACCATAACCTCTCGTAGATAAGTACAGACGTCTCCGTACCGATTCTTGAGACTCTACTTATACTCGACTTGTATACACGTGAGACCTATGACCTGGGGCTCTTATACCATTTTGTCAAGATCCAAAAATGGACGTGATGGCACTCGTCTTAACCCACCAAGACAACTCAGCTTAAAACTCAACCATTTCAATAAAATGCGGAAATTTTTATAATAAACTCAAAAATACCCCCAAAATCTGATGGTCACGTGTACAAGCCTCTAAAGTATTACAATTGAATCAAAAGAAAAATACAAGTCTCATATGACATTGTTTCTAGAGTAGAACAAAATCATAAACAGGAATAAGAAGGTCTGTTGATTCGATAAATAGCTACCTCACAAATCTCCAAGAAGCCTCAGAAAAGAATAGAATATATCACAAAGGTCCGGGCTAGTAACCTACAAAAAAATGTAGTAGCAAGGGGTGAGTACCAAACCACGCGGTTCTCAGCAAGTAAACCTCTAAACACAAGTACGGGTACTCCTTACACCCCAACCGAACCTCCACAACTACAACATGTATAAAATCAGCCCAACCTAACAGTTCACAATTCACATAGCACATATCTCAATATCAACATTCTAACAATCACATATTCTCAACAAGAAGCTCAATATTCATCAATTACAATCTCCATGACTACAACCATCTTAAAACCAGCCCAACCTAACTATACTAATATAATAATAATAAATGTTGATTGCCTCCACTAAAATCCAAAACCAATTAACATACCACAATTCGGTCAACTATATATAGGTGCAATTAATGTTGGTATATGAAAGAGAATTTAATGCAGCTATATGCAAATTTGCAAGTATAACTGGAAATTGACTTACAGTAGAGGAGAGGAGTAATTCGCCCTTTCCGTATTCACGCGCGTCCGCACATGTGAGTTCTGCCTTCTCTTTCTTTTCTTTTCTAAATTATGACCCAATAATTCTCAACCCTAATAATTATTTTTCTATATGGATCAAGTTGTATTAAAATAATTATAAACTTAATCCATTAAGCATTAACTAAAATTAGTTATTTAATAATTAACCATCAATTAGTTCATTCTAGTTAAATGAATATTCAAAATTTCCAAAAATGACCTTCCGGGTCATTACACTATCCACCATTAAAAATCATGTTCATCGTCTAACATAATTAAGAAGAAGGAAGAATAACCGACGTTACCAAAAGTTTAAGTTATGACCTACCAGTTGGTTGTTCATCTCTCCAAGTGAGTTCCTCCTTAAGACCATTCCATTAAGATCAACTATTAAGAACTGTACTTTCTAATCGAACTTTGGCGAACCTACAAATCAAGAGTAATTTCCAAGCTACAGACTAACCCATGAATCCAATCTGAACCGAAACCCATTGGACCTTAACACAATCATCATGATGAATAATTTCTCGCATGACCAAGATAACCTTCTGAATCAATACCGACTACAATCAGAAATGAGTCTGAACCAACCACCAGACGCTCACAATGCACAAACCATCACATATCTTTTTAAGATACCATTCACAAAAGAATCTTTTGATGATCTTAAACTATAAAAGTTGATCTTTAGACATCGGGTACCCATCAAGAGAGGATCACACTTATCTAACACAAATAAGGAAATGATCAAGTAAACACCCAACAAGAGATACACTAAAAATGTAGAACCTCTAACAACACTCTTAAACAATTGTAACTCTTCATAGCTCTTATATAAGTTCTCATAAGCAAGGTTGTGCGTATAGAACTACTGATATACTTCAACTATCCCAAACAACACCAAATATGTCATAACTGAAATGACCAACTCTTTCCAAGGATCATACCCTATCAAGAGGGAACAAGAGGATCGGCACATCCGATCCACCACTAGGAATTCACCCATAGATGTGGAAACACGAGTAGCATAAGCGGTGAATCATACTCCAAATAATATCCAGTACGAAGAAGGTGGTCTCATAAGAATATGCAGAAGCTAGCAAGGTCGAATAACCCAAGATACTTCTTCCATAGTGCCCATATAAATAAAAATTTATTCATCCGACTCTATCTCTCGATTTTTTAGCTACCAACAATCAACCAGACTGACCCCATTACAATATTACAAATACTAGATTCATCAAACCCCACATACTTCTCATAGTACTCCATTGAATCTAACACTCTTAATACCAACAAACATCATAACTACACCAGTCATTTACCTTACTCTCAAACTGTCACTAGTATTAAAGTATTCTTATCAAATACATTATCGCCTTCAAATTTTCAAACTGTGGCGCTCTCTCTTTCCAAATAAGCATTTTAAGACAAATACGGATCCCACCCAAGGCTAACACTAATTTTGAATCTAAAAGTATTTTCCCATCAATATAAAGTTATTGAATCACATACAATGTCACCTCCACGTAATCTTTCAGATGGCAAATTTCGACTGACATTCAAAACCATCATATACCTCATACCAACACTTAAGAAATTCTTGGCCACTCCAATAATTCAGTATACTATAAGCTCATAATCTCTACTCACCATCAAATACCTATGTAACATATCATAATAGTCTATATCATCCCATCAACAAAGTAGTTTCAATCCCCTCGAAATCCTCATTAATCATGTAAAACTGTATGTCCACATTGTTGAACATCAATAAGTTACCTATCATAATTTGAACAACCTAGCTCGACATAACCACATAGAATCTTCCACACATAGTTGCTTGTCACCCAACCAAAACTCAATCCTTAGAAAAGTCGATGATAACTTCCTAATAAGTCTATACCGAACTAGTTCACATCTCCCAGTCATATCTAACCTCATAGGCAAAAATCTATAAATCCTTCAACTACAAATCAAAGGCTTATACGAGAGGTTTTATTCCTTCACTATTCTTAAATTCTTCCCATGACACAATTGTAAATATCTTGAACCCTTTAATACACCAGACTCTTGTTCCTTTTGTTGACTCGCTCACCAGTCTTATTATTTGGCCAACAACGCCTGACATTTTTACCTTATCCTCAAAATAAAAACTGTAGATGAAACTCTTTCTTAGGTCCTTTGAAAATCAAAATAACACACTTTATGACTCAAAAAAATATACAAGTCCTCCCAAATGCTCAATATTCAATGCGATCGATCATTTCTTACCTTACCAATCCACACCTTGACAAAACATACTACCAAGAACATAAACTCACCATGAAAAACTCGAATTTTTTGATCCCATCCATGTAACACAATCCCATTATCTATCAACATTAAATCAGACCTTGAAGATTTTTATGGATTCACATATCTTAGCCTATATTGATCGCCTCTCCATCGATCTTACCGTACCCTTCAATAAAATTCAATTGTACCAGTTACCAAACTCAAAATCGTAAAAAAACTTATCACCATACTTTAGTCAACCATGTGTAGACTCCTTTCTCAAATCTTACACAATTGTTTTTAACCCGTGACACTATTACCATAATAAGAGAAAAATACATAGAACCACGTATCTCTGAATCCGATTCTCAAATCTCTAAAGATATATCTTTGTCCTTTGCAATTAGAGTAAATATCTTTGTTCTCGATTGCTTCCTTCTAATGACTAACTACATCCCACTAATTTTTTTCATTTGTGACTCTAGTTCATTTCAATTATATTCTAGTGGTGTCTAAGCACCTCCTATAACTCTCCATGCAACCACGTGACTTATCAAATAGTAGCAAATCATAATATTAGATACTCGCAAGTCGTCATTACCATAAAACAATCCATTTAACCAACAATCTTTATCATATAGTTGCATCCTAATCACAATCCATCACGAACTCTTATTATCATCATGCTCAGTTAGCTCTTGTCATCACCACGAAGTCAATCTTTTCATCAGTATGAAATTTTAAATCCAGTTATACCAATCAAATCCAAAGGACTAACCCATTTTTATATGCAGTTTTTACTAAAAATTTCAGTTACCTTCACACAAGTATACTCTTTGAAATTTTCTTTACCCATAAGTTTGTCATCCTAATATCAATCCACTTCCATGGAGCTTACGATGAATCACCACTCATTTAAAATCCTCGAGATACACTTCACAACTTAAACACATCAATGTCGTACCAAAGATCCACCACTAAAGGCTTCCTTATAAATAATGCTTAACCCAAGCATCCCTAGTAACAAACTAGATGGTTTCTCAAACGTGAATGCAACTCAATTTTAGTTATATGAGCATGTGATACAACTGATAACTCCTTAAGTAGTTAATATTCACACTTGACAATTGACGTAGCTGTATCCATATACAACTAGTCTCACACCGCAAAAATAATAATTAATTTGTTAGATCCACCACTAGAATATATAATACCTACCGAGAAGATCATATCCAAATAGGTCACATATTTCTACCCATTTAATAGTTGTAAAATATTACCAAATAGGTTTCATATCTAGCCCAAACTATATATATTCTTTCGTAAGTCAGGTCAATATCAAAAGTAACACACTCCATAACTCTAACCAAATAAGCATAGATACTATTGTAGTAGTCGTATCATGAC
>JAJOOO010013554.1:0-12284 GCA_029582685.1 Solanum piurae | reverse complement strand
ATTGCAATAGGGTTGGAACAAAGTCAGCAAAAATTCATTTGGGTATTGAGAGACGCGGATAAAGAGAATGTTTTCTTAGATGATTTTATTAAAAAGATCGAACTGCCAAAAGGGTTTGAGGAGAGAGTGAAAGAAAGAGGGATAGTGGTAAGAGATTGGGCCCCACAACTAGAAATCTTGGCCCATAATTCGACTGGTGGATTTTTGAGTCACTGTGGTTGGAATTCATGCATGGAGAGTATTTCAATGGGAGTTCCTTTAGCCGCATGGCCAATGCATTCGGATCAACCTAGGAACACGGTGTTGATAACGAAAATACTAGAAGTCGGGTTGGTTGTTAAGGATTGGGCTCAACGAGACGAGTTGGTAACGTTCGATAGAATCGTAAAGGTTGTGAGGATTTTAATGGCATCAAAAGAAGGAGAAGAAGTGAGGAAAAGAGCAAAAGAGTTGAGTTTGGGTGTGAAGAATGCTGTGGAAGAAAATGGTGTCACAAAAAATGAATTTGATGCTTTTATTGCTCATATTACTAGAGCAATTTGATATCGTCCGACATATTTTTATGATCAGTAACGTATGCAGTATTTTTTATAAGTCCATATTTGATAAAGTAATTAATAAATGAATATGTTACTATAATGACATGCAATGTAATTCTTAAATTTATATCAAATATTTCTATTTTGCTTATTACTTTTAAATATATACGCATGTATACGTAGTATAATACTGTCGTTTCAATATTGTTTGTCTTAATTTGATTAGGCATGAAGTATAAGAAAATAAAGAATGCCTTTTAATAGTGTGATATTAAATGTATAATGTATTAAAATATTTTATAATTTTGTGGTCTTAATTAAATATGCTACATGGAATGTTTAGATTAAAAAGTTATCAAATAATTGAAAAGGAAACAATCAGATTAAAAAAATAAGACAAATAAACTGAAACGGTAAAATATTTCGACGAAGCAGTGTCTCGTGATATGTCACGGGCTTCAATACACCATAAGCATATTTGCATGTGACGAGATCCAAACTAAACGGATCATTTGTCAGTGGGTTAACTCTAATTTGTTGTTAATAATGTAATTAATTAAGGCCAACAATATTTTAAACTTTTTATTGGATAAATAATGAGAATTGTTTTTTTGCTTTCATTGATTTGAAATTTTAGATCCTTAAAATAATCTTGAATAAGCAATTTTAAAATATAATAATGCTAACTTTAGAACTTTAATTTCTAAATTTTAATCTAATACATAGATGTTTTTGTTAAACATATTTGTGAGTAGATATTCAAAATATATAGAGAAAAAGAAGTTGTTCTTCTCTGTCCCTTTCTAGCTCCATCCGTCGTTGTCTTTCTCGGCTTAGTCAAGTAGTCTAAGCAGAGGCGGAGTTAGGTTGGAGTTCGTGGATTCAGACGAATTCATTAACTTTTTTGTAGGCTCTATATTTATATTAGAAAATTAAATAAATAAATTTGTGTATTAACTTGTGAACCATACTTAGTGGTAAGAAAGGGGTGATGAAAATGCATTTCACACTAGTATTATGAATTCAAAAGGAAACATGTTTTGCAATATTTTTTCTTCTGTCCTAAAATTTAGAACCCCAAACTTTTCATCCTGACTTCGCCCTCGCGGCAACTTAATTTGATGGTTTATCTCCCGCTTGAGTGGTAGGCACATGGACAACTCATGATCTCACATGATGTGAGTTTTTATTCTCCCCCTAAATTTGTTTGATGCTTACGTATAGAATTATCAAGAATATACTTATAGATTTCGATAAAATTCAGTAACTTAATTTTCTCGAGGTGATTTGATTTTTTATATTTGGAAAATGGCTAAAAATATCTCTGAACTAAAGGAATCCTTTATCTATCTTTGAACTAAAAATATCCTTCTATTTACCTTTTTGTCTCACTTATACTCAGTGGCGGAGCCAGAATTTTCAATAAGGGATTCAAAATCTGGAAAAAAAAATAGACCCACGAAGTAGTCGAAGGGGGTTCGACATCTACTATATATACCTAGAAAATTATTTTAACCATGTATTAATGATATAATTTTCTACTAAAAGGGATTCAGATGAACCTGCTAACTATAAGGTGGCTCCGTCATTACTTATACTCTTGAAACTAACAACTTTCTCTTTATTTTTTATTTTTTTAAAATACTTATTATGTGTCATTTTCTTATTGAATGAAGTAAAAATTCATCTCTATTAATTTTTTACCATAATTTATCCAAATCAAAACAATATACCTCTTCAAAACCCAATTTTTTTTAAAAAAATCTAGTAATTTCTATTTTCTATAGCTTTTTAAAAAAAAAAATAGATTGGGACATATTATTTTATCATAAATCTTAAACCGTCTATCTTCCTTTTGTTTTTTTTTAAAAGAAAAATAATCATTTAATTTGTTTTACTAATAATATCTGTAACAAGTAACAACTCATTGAAAAGAAGAAAAAGAATACAGATGACGTAGCCCTTAGAGAAAATAAAAATTAAGAAAAGAGAGAAAAAACTATAATATATTATGGATAAGATAATATTATTATGATCATGACATTATTAATTTGTTTATAAAATATTAATTATTTATATCATATTTAAAAATTTAATTTAAATCTTAGTTGTTAATTTTTCCATATGCCACATGTCTTCAATCCAAGTAAGAATTTGAGAAATATAGAGGGAAAAAATTGAGAAGAGTTGGTTGCAAAAAAACGACAAATATAAAAAAAACTTAGTTTTTTTTTAAAATAAAATAATTGAGGTCTTGAAGAAGTTATATTCTTTTTGGCTTGGATAAATTATGAGGGGGGAAATCTAGTTGAGATGGAGATTTTATTTCATCCAATAAGAGAATGACACATAATAAATATTTAAAAAAAATAAAAATAAAGAGAGGTTGTTAGTTTCAAGGATATAAATGAGCAAAAAGGCGAATGAAAGATAGATGAGTAAAAAGATATTTTTTGACTAAAAGATGAATGAATCGTATTTTTAGATATTTTCCTATCATTCAAGAATATTTTTGACGCTAAGGCTGTTTTAAATAGGATTTTTATACACTTACTAAATTTGGCTTTGACAATTGACACCTAAATATAGAATTCTTAAATTTCTAAAGATGTATGGTTTCTAATAATACACTTCCCAAATTTAGCTTTGATACTTAAAATAAGTTATTATTAGGATGATAAAATTAACTTATGAAAATATGAATTGTTTTATTAGTTTAAGCCTAAGCTCAATTCATTTTATTATACATAACTTATATTACTGATTACGACAAAAACTTTCTTATTTCCTGCATTGCAAAATTAGGTCATAATTAAGAATACTTTAGTTCATTAATTTTTATTAAATGAGAAGGGAGGCAAAAATTAAAAATTATCCCAAAATAAGACAATTCGTCCAAAAACTTGAATAACTTTTGGACGGGTCAATCAACTCATTTCAGCTCAAGTAATTTTTGGATCAAATCCAACCCAACACGCCCATTTGATAGACTTTTCAAACTTAGCTTTGATGCCTAAAATAAAATCTATATATTCATCATATATATTTATACCTTATGATACTTTATCGTTTAACTTTTACATTAATTATAAAGGTAATATAATGAATTGATTTGAATTTAAACGGATTAAATAAAATTAAGTTAATAAATGAATTGAATGGGTCATTAATTCATCCAAATATTACTTGAGGTCGCGATGACTTAATAATGAATTTCATCCATATCACAACTCAATTCGCCCAATTCTTACATAAATTTTATTTTTTTTGTTTATTTCTTATAATTTTATTTGATTTTTTTTTCTTTATTGTGCTTATATATAATATATCAAATAAGAAAAGTTTCTTATAAAAAATTGATCGTATTTCTCATGAAATACGTATTATAGTCAGTGGTGAATTTAAGTATAAAAAATGGGTCATCAGAACCCGTGATCATTCAACAAAACTCGATATATTATTTGTACAATTCTTAAAATATATTAAATATTAAATAAAGGAATCCATGATCACAAATGATTGCATGGTTCTAGAGTTGGTTTTAGATTGTGAGGTTGAGGGTTCGATTCCTAGAGAGGACCTCTTTTTAAAAATTAATTTAAAAGCACCATTGTTTGTTATTTTTTAAAACAAAATAATTCAAAAGCTTGATAAAAGTGTACTTTTTAAATTGCTTGAGATGTAAACTTGCATTTTTTTTAATAAATTGTTTCTTTTAATATTTCTTTTTCAATCAATAATTCATGTAAACAATGCATTTAATTTTTCTTGTGACATAGTACTCGAGATATATATATATCAAACTTCTAATAATTTTTTCTTTTAGTACTATTTATTTCCCCACAAATCGTATTTAATGGTTTTCTTATGAAAAACCTGCAATCTATTATTGCTAAAATAAATGAGGCCCTCAAATTTGGGAGCCTAAAGTGGTTGTCTTTTTCTTATAGGGGCAGAGCCGCCTCTGACAATGGTGCACCCATCTTTTTGAAATTCTGGATTCACCTCTGATTATAGTCTAAATCAACCCAACTTTTAAATAGTCTAAAATGGATAAGTTAAAATGAGTTGAATCGACATGTTTAAACTTGATCAGTTTAATGGATCATTTTTAAATGAGTTAATTTTATTATTTTAAAACATCAAATTAAAAATAAAAAAAAAGTCAAAGTAGTTTATTCCACGCACACTAAATTAGTGAACAAGAAAGAAAGCTTAGAAAGTAGCAAAGCATCTATGAAATTTGACTTCATGTTTTTAACATTTTAAAAATTGGTATTCTTTTTTTCTTTGTTTTTGGTTAAAGTAGTTAGGTATTCGATTATAATTAAGTTCAATGACCCTCGTGTAAATTGAAATACATATTCAAATACTTTGTATATATTCTTTGGTTCATGAATGAAACTTTGAGGATATGAATCTAGTCCAGCATAAATAGTTGTATCGATGCGATATATTTAAAAGTTAATGATAAAAAATATGTTTGAATTGTTGTCTAGTTATTTGTTTTACGCTAGTTGTTCTTTTTTCTATCTACTTGATTTATCAATATTAACTATGTATTAAAATATATTTAGTTGAGTACGTAGATTGTGATAGTTCAGTTAGCTAGAAAAACATAACAATTGTGTTATAGGGGTGAGGGTGGAGGGGAATGAGGTGCATATGTGAGTTGGGGTGGGAGGAGGGGGATAAGTCGTTTAACGTCCATTAATGAGTGGTGAATTCAGAATTTATAAGAATCAATGAATTTTTTTACATATAGATAGATATAAAATTTTCATTCTTCATGGAGAAATGAAAGGTTGGAGTTAAATATTTAGACCTTTAAATTTACAATAAAGAACAGGAATAAGTAAAATAATAAATTTTGAGACATTTAAGTTTTTTAAATAATAAAAATGAATGGAGAGCATAGAAATAAAAAAAAAAACAGGATCTCTGTCTTTTCTTTTTCTTTTCTTTTTGAAAAAGAGAGTATTGCATATAATGTTTATAGTTTTTTTTTTAAGAATTATACAAATACTTAAGTTTGTTGTCAATTTTTTTAATTCATTGCTCGGATAACGTTTTTTTTTCTTTTTGTAAGCTATCAAAATTTCTCTTTTTAAAATGGTTCTAATCGTAGTGTCGTATTTAGGAATGCACTTCAACATGCAAATAAACAATAACATCGAGTACATAATGTTCGTTTTAAAATGTTGCAAAAAGATTTCATGATAAAAATTCACAAGAACTAATCATAATTTAACCTAATAAATTATATATGTACTATTACAGTCATATAAAAGAAAAAAAATCTTTATCAAGTTTCTCTTTCTCAATCTTCTGATTTGTCTTATTTATCATTTTATTATATTCCCATTACATTTTTAAAATACTACTTTAAGAAAAAAGTGAATATGAAAAGGTAAATTAGGGGAATTTTAAAATATATTTTAAGTTCTTCAATAAAGTACATAAATGAAATATAGAGAAGAAGAAAGAAAAACTAAAAGATCAAAGTACTATAGTAATAATTTTATTGTAACACTCTACATCTTCTTCTTCCAAAATTCACAATATTCTCTACTTTTGTATCTTCCTCAACTCTCTTCTTCGTCCCTACAAGCACAAATCGAGAATACACTTGTATGCAATTGTTTGTTATTCCATGATTTTATTTGTATTGAGTTTATTCAATTTAGTTTCAAAGATTAGTTACATTGACGAAATGAATAAATAATATCACATAAATTATTAAAGTAAAAAAGCATAATTTAATGGTTATATGACAATCCTTGAAGGATTTAAAAGGTCTTAAAGCAATTTCATTGAGTACCCAATGATTTTGAGACTGCTTAACACGGAGAAAGAATCTTTTTGATCTCATGAAAATGATTTAAAATGTCATGTATTAGTGCAATTGGTGCACTTATAGATTGCTGGTTATGCAAATACTAGAAGATTATTTGATATACATAACGAAAATTATGTGAAAGGATTGTCATAGCATCATTCAAGTTATGACAAGAAACTAACAAACCAAGTGACTCAACACATAGAAGATGTGTGATTTTCTTTCAGAAGAAAAGATGAGCTTCAATAAAATTGAAATGATCAATCCCCGAGTTAGAAATGATTTGATTATGTAGATGCAGAATATTTATTTGATCTGCATAAAGCTCGATCGCAAATGGACTATTTAATTACATATGGAGACGTAACAATATCTTGGAAATTTAAAGAATCACATTAGTAACCACTTCTTCAAATCATGTAGAAATAATATTGATCTATGAATTAAGTCGGGAGTGTGTTTGGTTGGAATCATGATCTATCATATTCAGAAAATATGTGATTTTCTTTTGAAAAGGATATTCCAGCCACCATATACGAAAATAATATATAACTCAATTGAAGGGAGGATACAATCAAAGGAGATCGGACAAGCATATTTCACCAAAAGTCTTTTTCACACATGATCTTCAACAAAATGGTGAGATAGACGTTCAAAGACCCATTCAAGTGATAATCTGGTAAACTTATTCACTAAGGATTGCCAACATCAATATTTGAGAAGTTGAGATATAAGATTGGAATGCATCGTATCCGAGATATCAAGTAAAGTTTTCATCAAGGGGAGAAAAATACGCGTTGTACTCTTTTCCTTACCCATGATTTTATCCCAATTGGGTTTTTCTGGTAAGGTTTTTAACGAGGCATCATTCAAAGCGTATTAAAAGATATGTGTACTCTTTTTTCGTCACTAGGATTTTTACCCACATGATTTTTTTCCTAGTAAGGTTTTAACGAGGCAAATTATCTATGGGCATCCAAGGGGGAGTGTTATAAAATATTATAGTGTGGATGTCCACTACACCAAGAAGTTATTCTCACTCATTATCTCTATTACTTTATTCCATTATGAAGATGACCATAACCTCCAACTTTATAACCATTATTCTTGTAACCTTTCACTTCCATAACTTCCTCCATTATATTCATGTTAATGTCATGTTTATGACTAACCTTTTGTATGCCTCTATGTTACACTATAAATAGAGGCATAAGGGTTCATATTGTATACATTTGAATACTTTGAAGAATAAGAAATACTCTCATATCTTGTCTCTATATTTCTATTATTTTCATCTTCTATATTTCTTGTC
Organism: Solanum piurae; assembly: GCA_029582685.1. NCBI lineage: Eukaryota > Viridiplantae > Streptophyta > Magnoliopsida > Solanales > Solanaceae > Solanum > Solanum piurae. The sequence continues at coordinate 4,594 of JAJOOO010013554.1, read as the reverse complement.
TTAATTTTACAACAAATTAGAATATAAAATTTAAGATATATTTATGCAAAATATAAAAATCAACTGATCAAACGTATAAAAAAATGCATATAAAAGAAAGAATAAAAATGTCACAAAGTTATCGTGAAAAAATCATCTCATATGAAGAAAAAAAGAAGAAACTATACCTTCATATCAGAGGAAAAATGAATATTTAACATTAGTCTCGTAGACTGTCCTTGCTACGTATATTTTGTCCACAAATAATTTAATTATTAAAAATAATAACCTTTATTTAGTTAATATATTTAGAGGTAATTTGTATCATTCATAAAAAAGGCACATTTAGTCTCAAAAGAATTAGAGAATTTTAGTCCAAGAAAAGGCAATCTTAAAATTAAAAGTAGCAATTGGAGGAAGGTTAGAAACGGATGAAAATAATTACTTATCATTTTTAATAAAATTATAAAAAGCTAATATATTCATAGAAATTTATACATTAAAAAAATGGAAGTCCAGAAATTGATATAACAACTGATAAAGTTATGTTAACAGAAAAAAGATGTAGATTTAGTGATCACAATAATAGTTTGTGGTTGTAGTTATTTCTTTTAAATCATTCGGTACTTCAAAAGATATTCATTCACGCATGAGCTAACTTGTATTGTGAAAGGCCCTTTAAAGAAGGAAATTGAATCCATATATCCTGCTCCCATCATATTCCATAAAGAATCGTTTGGTTTGTGGACAAAGTTATTTTGAAATTATAGTCCAACCTAAATTTATACTTAAGTAAATTATACATTTAGTTTCAACATTTGATCCTAGATATTCTACCTTATTCTTATACCAAACGAATAACTTACAACAATTGTCAAATAAGAAAGGGTTGTAAGTTTCAAATTCTCCAATTTTGCACTAATAAAAAGGTCTAGTCAAGCACAAAAATTTACACATTAAAACTAATTTACACATACAAAGGGACATGTTAAAACTAATTTAAACATACATGGAAACATATTAAATCTGAAAAAGAAGGGCAAAAAACAAATTATAGCTAACAAATTCATTAATTACAAAGTTAAAAAGATAAAAAATGAAATGTATATAAATTTCTTCACCACACCAACTTCAAATTCTTTTATACCTAATGAACAGTAATAAAGAAGGCTCTTTGATTTATTAATTACAAAATTAAAGATAAAAAATGAAATGTAAATAAACAACGCATATGTAAAGGAAGACTATACGGCACTTTAGTTCAACATTTATTTTTAAGGCTTTTTTTTAAGACCATTTAATTAGGAGATTATGCATTAAAAAATCAAAAAGAAAAGGACATGTTATTCAAATAGAAAATCTCAAATAATTGGACAGTTTTTATAACTCGTGAGATATAATTAAATGTAATTTATGCGATAGAATTAATTTTAATTATTTAACAAATTATATGATGAAAAAATGAAGGAAAATTTTCAAAAAAGGAAATTTAAGATAAATCATTTTCTATGCCACATAATTGTTACATCATGATTTTATTTGTGCTTCATACAAGATACAATTTTTCACAAACAAACAAATATATATATATATTACTCCTTATTAGAAGTAGGACTTGAGGGTACGAACACGACAATTACATATTGTACCAAATGTAGTGTAAATGGTACATTATACTGGGCCCATGCAACAACAAATTGTACCAAAACTAACATAAATTCTACCTTCACTTTGGACCCAGTTTATTTCTTTTATTTCCTTGGCCTAACCACGTGTATGCATTTCTTTTCTTTGGCAGACGAGTATTACATCTTTAATTACTTATTTGTCTTTACCTTTGTGGAAAACAGCTGGTTATCTTTAATCACTTAACAGTCCCCAAACATTGATCCAATTTTCTTCAGATTTGTTCCTTCTGCTACTCTTTTCTCTGCAAAATTGATGCAATTTTTCGCTCCAAATTGGTTCTTCTTTCGCATTGGTAAGACAGCTTTTCGTCTTTCTGTGGGTTAGGTTTTTCCTTTTTCTTCAGCAGTTTATTTTTCATGGCCTCTTACCAGTCGCGAATCTAGAATTTTCATTCAGGGGTTTGAAAAATAAAAGTATAAATGTCTAAATGAACCTTTAGAAATGGGACCCTTAAATTCATTTGGATTTAAAACCACACTTTTAGCACGTTTTTTTAAAAAAATAAAAATAAAAACTTGGAAAACAACTGAATTTTTTTTTAAAAAAAACTGAAACTAAAAATAATATGCTATCACAGGGATTTGAACTAGTGATGTGAGGCTAAATTTCAAGGGGACTTGCCACTACGTCATCAGTTTCTTCTTGTTATTAAGGGGTTCAAAATATATATATCTACGAAAATATAGAAAATTTACCTTATATATACAGTGTAATTTTTTATCGAGGCGGTTCGAGTGAACCCCTGGAAGCCACGTGGGTCCGCCCCTGCCTCTTACCGTTTGAAATTTTTAAAATTTTGCATTTATAAGGAGATTCAGGATTGTCAAATGGCTATTCAAAGTTATTGCATGTGAGTGTTTCACCAAATCTTGCTCATATTTTGTTTGAAAATTTCTGAAAGTTGGTGCTGGCCCTAGCATTGCTGGGAAATAGTTGCTTCTACACTCATAAGTTCCTACTTTGTAGCGTTGTTACGTATTAAGTTCCAATATCATGTTGGAGCGGAGATTGGACTTGTAGTTGTAGACATTACTTTAAAGCATTTATATTAGTGACAGTAACAATCTTATGTTATCTCATAAAGTAAATGCTTATGCTATATCAATTCATACGTTTATAACATGCAAAAACTGATTCTTGCCTATAATCGGCATCCTTAGGACATAGAAACTACGATTGTGCTCCTTACCCCTCTATTATGCAGTTGAAAGTTCAAAATTACTATAAAATTTAATTTCACTTGAAATATCTGTCAACTTGCTTCTGATAACTCTCGACGAGTTAGAATTCATAAAATAAATAATTTAATAATGACGATTTGAGATACAAAATTAGAAAATTCAAATATTGTCTGAAAATTACAAAACAAATCCATTATTCAATTCCCACCATTGATTACATATTGTTCTTTAGTTTGTTTTACCCTCAAGTGTTTTGAGGGACGAGGGAATAGGATGAAATACATAAAACAACCATATGAACGGTGGAATTATATGAATGCCAGCTTTCTCACATAACAATTTCTTAAGAGCACAAAGACTACTTATATATTGAAACAAAGTTTGTTTTTTGCAGCTGATGTGTATTAAGTTTTCTTGCTTCACGTTATTTTTATTTATTTTACTATTTATGGATATGAATAAGTTAACTTTCTAGCTTCATATCGTAAAGTACTGAAACTACTAATAATAGTTATTGTTCAACAAATGTTCAACAGAACATTGACTGTATTGCCATTGTGTACAGTCATTTACTATTGTCTGCCTTTTTTTGTGTCAATTGTATGTATTGTTTCCAGATTACATTAAGTTATAAATTAATTTAACAAATCATGAACTATTCGAAACAGGAATGGAAGAAAATAGAGATAATGTGTCTGTCCAAGAAAGAACTTTTGACAGAAATTTGCGTCGTCGTACTAGATATGCACAGATGTCACCGAAGAGAAAGGAATTATTTTTATCCCACCTAAGAAAAAAAAGGGCTGAATCGAAGAGACAAAAACTCCTTCATCAATCAAATAGTATTGGCGCTCTTACAATCAGCACTTCTTCGTTATCTCCTCAACAAGGTGAGCTAACCATATTGTTATCTGCCTTCTGTGAAATGTGTCTTCTGAATATCTATAGCTATAGTTAGACGCTTCAACTCACCTACTCTTACTATAGTTATTTTTCTCATTTTGTAGTTGAAGCTTTCGAAGCTACAAACCTACCAGTTACTTCAACTAGAGGAGAACGTATAGTTAATTGCTTATCTACCTTCGAAGTAGGTGAGTTCAGAAATAGTACTTCACATATTTTAACTATATTGATTCTTAATAATTGGCTAGCTGTCTTTAAATATTGCTATTCCTCATACTAGGATCAACATCGACTGCATCTCATGCTGCAAGTAAATTCAGTTCAAGATATACTGCAAATAGAGGTATGCTTCTTTCTACCAAAGTAATAAAAAACATGTATTGTCGTGCCTTTATATAACAAATAATTGCTTTTTACCATGCACATGTAGAAATAAGTTAGAAGTCAATCTACAAAATGATAATTTATTGCCAAAAGATTACTTACTTTTAAAGAAAGTTCCAAATTGCAAATTTTGTGCAGCAAAAAGGTTTCAATATGAATCACCAGGTTTTTGTTGTGATAATGGATCAATTAGACTAATTTCTCATAACATGCCTACTCAGTTGCGAAATTTGTTCTTGGGTGACTCCAAAGAATCTCAACATTTTCGCACTTACAGTAGAGCCTACAATAATATGTTTGCATTCACTTCACTTGGAGTACATTATGATAGAGAATTAGCAAAGAGAAATCGTGGCATCTATACATTTAAAGTCCAAGGACAAATGTATCACTTCATTGATGATTTGATACCCTCAGGAGGAAAAGGAAAAAAATTACAATTATATTTCTATGATAAC
>JAJOOO010013553.1:0-15924 GCA_029582685.1 Solanum piurae | reverse complement strand
CTGAATCAATGAAGCATTTCTATTAGCACAGATGCGATTTAGGGCGAGGATGAGTAGGAGGAGAGAACTATTTGTAGCATGAAAAGAAATACGGAAGGGGACTAAGGTTTTTATACGGAGACTATATTACAAAACTTGCCAAGATTTATCAACGGTTCAAAATAACTCGAGAGCCTCAGCCAATAGAAAAGAACAGAGAATTGTGCATTGATGTATGCAACTTAAATAGCACTCATATCCCTGGTGGGAGTGCTTCCCCCTTAAAGGGGTCCTACCCAGCATGAATCTTAATTAGCAAGCTTGGATCCCGGATACCAAATGGTTAAACATAAAAAAAATAAAAAAAAATTGAGACAAAGCAGCTCCACATATAATGTATATTTTCATGTCAATTGTCAACTTCCGAAAAGCTCAATTACTATTACTCCCTCTGTCCCAATTTATATGACACCTTTTATGTTTTGAGAGTCAAACAATTTAAGTTTGACCGGTAATTTGCGCATGGAATCTTCAATTTTTTTGAAATGAAATTTATATATTTATAAACTACGTAAAAAGTACTATGAGTCACAATAATTGATAATTCAAAATGTTTAAAAGATCTATGAAAAATTTACGGTCAAAGTTAGACTTGTTTGACTCTTGAAATCCAAAAGGTGACATATAAAATGGGACGGATGGAGTAACTAATTGATATAGATTTTGAATTTATGTTTCCAGGTTCCTTTCCTGCCCCATTACACCCATAAATAGCACTTCAGACAGAACTGTCAGAAAGATAGGAAAAGTTGAAAAAGATTCAGGGAGAAACTTCTCGAGGAATCTCAGGAAGTTGCTCAAAATTACCAAAAATATGCAAATAACTTCCAAACTCGTCTCTTGTCAATTAACTTTTTAAGTAGAAAGCACAAATCCAGTATCTATTGGGGATTACCAAAGCCAGTATGAGTAAATTACCTGTAGGTGTGAGAAACGTATGTTATTCATGGTGATAATTACTTTAGCTTCATATAAGGCATCTCCAAGTATCCGGATGGCAAAATACTCAAAAAAGGTCTGCATCATGCTCCTATCCCCTTCTTTATGTTCTGCTTCAAATTTTGGGAACCATAGGACACATCTAACTTCATTCCATGGAACTGAACTCCCTGCAGTTTTGGATATTATCGTGTTGTATGGATGTGAATGGCCCCACAGAATTCTGACTCCAGTTGGTAACTGATCAAGTGTGGATTCATCTCGAAGGGATGTTGTGGAGATTATCGAAGACGGAGCATAAAAACGTGCAAGATGCGATGAAAAATATAAATCATTGTCATCCAGTATGAGGATGCACCCATGATAGGGTACAGGAAACCATTGCAGAAGTGACCACACATCAGCAGCATCATTCTCCGGTAGGCATAAACTTGACAGGACACCAGAATAAGCAGATGGAACGGAATCGTGAGAAAAGACACATGAATCTCCATTCCGGCATCCCTATAGATATGTAAATTTAGAATATGTCAGATAGGAGTATCAATACACTTGAAAAGATTTGGTATGAAATACAAAGAAGCCAAAGATATGCATTAGGACCATCTAATATATTATAAATTTTTGGACAAGATAAATAAGCACCAAAAAGAAAAGTATTTTCCTCTTCTATCTATGCTTATTTTCAACTTCCCAGAGCATTTCGTCGATTCTATATATATGGCACACAACAGATGTTCATCTTCCCCATTCTTTCTCCTCCTCCCTTCCACTAATGCAAGCTCTACTGCCTCCTCATTCTGTTATACACCTTCTCCTATCTCTTTCCAAATCCAAACCACCACTTCCCTCCTTCACCAAACTCCCCCCCCCCCCTTCATGAGCAATTACGTACAGAATGTCAATAAACATGCACTTGCAGATCATGAAATCTTATTCTACAAACAAATAATTAGATCACTTAGTTAAAATGGTAGCATGGTACATATTTCAAAAGCAGGTAAGCCGTACTTGTGATGATTCCCAAGGTCAAATATGACTACTTAGGTCTACTAAGATCCACGGCATGTAATAATTGCCATGATATTGTTCTATCAAAGCGGGTGCTTTAGAAGTTCGGCCCAGTATTTTTGGTGTCCTAGGGAAGTGATTGAACTTTCTAATCCAATAAGGCCCTATCCAGTGAGTAAGCTGGAGTCTCCAACCATGTGCCAGTTGTTCAACTGAGTGGTACAAGACTCAAGGATCACACCACCTTGTTGATTGGGGCACTCCCAAAACCACCGCACAACCACCCACCCACCCACCCACCCCAAAAAAAAAAGATGTAACAAAATTACATCTCATTGAGATGACTGATGCACCAACGAAGAAATAAAGAAAGTTGACAAAAGAATCAGACTCTAATTTGATTAAAATCAGCTTACTGAATATGCTAACTGCGGTCACAAGCTTCCTGGATGAACACGTTAACTGATTTGCATTTTTTGAATAAAAAAAGTTTTAAGAGTTTATAGAGTAGACATTAGGAAGAAAGCTGGAAATTTTCCAATAGAAAAGATACAGGCTGGTGAAACACTGAGTGTCCCTCTTTCAGTATAAAGGCTAAGACTCAAAGGTCAAGAATAAATTAGGTTTTTGGACAATATCTGAATTGGACTCAGAAAAAAGAGTATAAGCCTATGCAAGTAAGTAGATTAAAAAGGAATTCAGAAGTCATTTAACCTCTCATAATTAGACTAGACATTTTCTTCCTTACCTTCCCTTTTTTTTTTCAATAAAAATCTTTCTTCCTTAACTCACTGTTCACATCATAAATTAAAATCAGGAAATATAGAATACTATTAATTTTATGAGGATCACTACAGGTGCTCATAGAATTAATGATGATATTCTACATGGACTATTCCCACTACGCAGAGTTTATGACTCGAACCACCGTAAAGATAATAGGAAAAAGCAACCCATTCATACTTTCAGCTTCAACATGCAAGTAATATAGGGGAATTTGCACAAATGGATTTTTTGAGACCACTACTCAAATTATATCACATTTAGTCAGTGCGTTAAATTTGTCTACAAAAAGATAAATACACTCAACTATTTTTTAAGGTAAGATTTAGCCCACTGGGCTAGCAGAGGCAGAAATTAAAGAGTGGCATCAAAAAAGACCATATCGCAGCAAGTATGACAACATTTCGAGCCATATTTCAAAGACATCTTTTTTGAAAATATCAGGAGTCAAAATAATCTCATTGATCACGAATACGGTGTCAATATACTATGTGAGTTCAGGGATATCTTTATTACACCAAATGAAGCAAAAATGAACTATTTACCCTCCAGAATGCACTCTCAACCCCTTCAAATATTCTTCTATTCCTCTAACTCCAAATCAACCCAAAAATACAAAGAGGAGCAATCTTCCGTACCTTTTTCCTCATTTTTCAATAGCCAATACTTTCTAATGCTACAAAATAGCAGCCTGCTCAAAAAATGGTTGTGGAGATTTGCTGAGGACAGAACAGCCTTGTGGAAGAATGTAATACAGCAGAAATATGGACAAAATGGTCAGTGGTGCACTGAAGAATCCACTGACACTTACAGAGCTGGACAGTGGCGGACCATCAGGTCCCTCTGGAATAACCTTGGGAAGGACATTACCTTCCCAGTGAGCAATGGCAGAAAAATCCTTTTCTGGAAGGATAACTGGGATGGTCAGGGCACTTTGCAACAGGCTTTCCCCACCCTCCTTCAACATCAGCACCAACCAAAATAGCACAATAGAAGATACCTGGACAACTCAGAGATGGAACCTAATTTTCAGGAGGTTTTTAAAATGATTGGGAGGTTGAGAGAGTGGCTACTCTACTTGGTAGAATAGGAACTTTCACAGGTACCACCAATGACCCTGATATTATCAGATGGAATCACAAGACAGATTGACAAATTTTCAGTCAGCAGAATTTACAGGAGGGCCCTTTCAGAGCGGACAGGAAAAGAAAGAGGTCCCTGGAAAGCTATTTGGAGAAGCATGGCACCTGATAAGGTGAAATGTTTCTGCTGGTTGGTAGTACGGAGGGCATGTCTTACCCATGAAGCTTTACAGAAAAGGAAATCTCACTTAGCTTCCATATGCCCTCTTTGTATGGAAGCTGTTGAAACAAACAGCCACCTTTTGCTCCAATGCAAGGTAACCTCTCAGGTTTGGTCCTTATTCATCGCCTTGGCTGGGGAAAGCTAGACAATGCCAGAGCACACAGCTGATCTATTGAGTTGCTGGATCAGAAGGGGAGTGACCAAAAGCCAAAAGAGATGGACTTGCATATGGTGGACTACATGGAAGGAGATCAAAAGAGGATCTTCAAAGGCAGATCAAACTCCATTCAGAAGATCAAAGGAAAATGCATTTCTACTTTATGTTTTTGGTGTAAAGAGCAATGTATAGTAGATGAAATACAGATGGTGGATTTCCTAGGTTTGTTGTAATTAGCTATCTATGTAATCACACTTTCGGAGGTGGCCAGCATACCCTTAATGTTGATGCATACATGTCACCAGTTTTTTTTAAAAAAAAAAAACCATTGTTATGGGCAAAAACTTGAATAAGCCATAAAATAACTGATACCTGTAAAGAGAAGAAAAACCTGCACTCCGTCCTCTTCGCTTGTGAAGAATGAGAGAAGGAGCAATCCGGACCCCGGTTGCACATTCCTCTCAGAAAAAATTTGCATAAGGATGCCTCCCTTGTGGAACGCCAATCACCATAGACCATTATATCACTCTTTCCAGAGACAGCCGAAGAGCACTGGCTTCTCATCTATTCAATATCAAAAAGGAAGATGATATCAAATTCTTGACATCAAATAAAAGAGCAAAGTAAAAACAGAATACAGTACCTCTTTGACTACACTAGCCAAATTTTGAGCCACGTTATGTGCTAAAGATTCATTGTTCCCCAAAAATGGAACAGAAATGCATTTCCTTGTTTCACTACCTTGTTCACGGAGCTTAGAATTCATATCTAAGGCATCAGCATCTATATACTGCTCACAGTCGAGATGGCACTTGTGCTGATATTCATTTGGATTATAACAAGATGGTATGCCACTTGATGTAGCAAGAAATTGGGGTCGATATCGATGCAAAGAGTTCAGAACTTCATCATCTGCAGCAGCACAAGCTTAGTACAAAAAACCAAAGGATCTAAACTGGTAAAATTCAGGATGACATACATGACTCAGCAACTTGGTTCAGTGACGATTGCAAGAGATTATGGAATAAGCACCACTCTTCTTCAATTTTTGGAAGCACTATTTCTCTGTCTTTTGTATCATCCAACTTGAAGAGTTGTCTTAAATGTTCAAGGCGGTGTTTGTCCTTCATTTGGAGATATATGTAAGAAGAAACCTCACATACCAGCAAAATAAAGCAAAAGAACCAGGGGAGAAGAGGGAGGTGAGGGGGGAGAATATCCTATAGTCATGTGATTTTACCTTGAAGGCACGCTGCCAGAACTGAAACGCACACGCATTTGCCATACAGATTACCTCTTTTCTACCCGATAAACCAGTGGTCCTAGAATCTCCACTGAAAAAGTCGTCAATGTACTTCATGAACTGGAAAATCAAATTTATTGATCAAAGAATGTTCAATTAATCTAAACATCAATGAAATTGGCATTCTCAACTTCAAGCATATAGGGATAGTACCAAATTTTCTTGGCCAAAAGGACGAAGAATGGGCTGTGGCTGCATATCCATCAATATACCAAGAACAATGCCTTCTCGTAACATTCCTATGGCTCCAAACTTGACTATTAATATAGAAGCATCAAATGAAAGAGAAAAACTGGCAAGCAATCTTCCATAAAAAGTAGGTTCATAACGGCTCCTTGGAGATACTTTTTGTAGTGCATGGTTGTCAACAAGCAAACTCAATGCATCCTCAACCACTTCAGGTTCTGGAGGGTCTAAAGCCTTCCGTAGCAGAACTAAACCAAAGATCCATAAGTTAAATTTTAATATCCCACATTATAAACAGCAGTAGACCAAAAAAGGGACAAGAGAATCAGACAACAAACTTACGCAAATTGATGATAATAACACTCAAGACCATGCTTATTTGGATGAATGGCATTTGTTTAGCCCATTTATAAATTGATTAGTCATGCTCTGTGCCTAAACTATGGGTAACAACTGAGCAGGTTGGTTCGACTTTTTGGTCCAACCAGCCCACCCTGTAGAGGGTGCTGTGGATCAGCTAATAGAGTAGCTTGGACAAGTTTTTTGTAATACTTGCAGCAAATTTATCTCATGCCATTATTCCCATTCTTTTGGTTGTAGGCATGGGAGAAAAGTCTTCACACTTCAGAAACAAATTATAAATACAAAAAACTTTACATGGATTCACTCCTTACCATATTAGGCATTTTGATTCTCAGTTGATAACATGTACTAAATTGTTAATGAATACATTTTTGGATTTTGCATTGTGACTTTGATAACCAACATATCTCTTAGACCTTCAAGACTGCCAGTTTTCACAGAAGAGCAAATTACAGCTCAAGCAACAATACGATCTGAGCTCTCACACTGAGAACCATAGAAGATTTTACAGAACCAACCAGAATCATTCTCCTAAGCTGATAGTGAATTGCAGTAGCTACAGTTAACAAGCATATGGAGATCAGCAAGCACTTTTTTGAAAATGCTAACCATCACTTTGGATATAAACTTTCATGGAGAAAGAATATATAACAACCAAGCAGTAATATGATGAAATAGCTAATTAGCTATCTGAAATTTCACTTCTAGAGTTATGTATGTTCTACAAAATGATGCATATATGTCCAATGTAACGGGTTGACATGTCCAGTTGGTTCGCTTCATGAAAGTTAAAAGACATCCAATATCGGCCACATGCTCCTCCAAATTTGGGGTGTGATATTTAAGTTTCGATATTTGTTGACAAACAATCCTGTTATCTCGTTATCTGGTCTTATCCAACAGTTACCTCATGAACTCGCTTTTGAGGTTCAGTTAAGCATAATATCCATTTTCTTCACATATATTATTCCATAACCACTCTTAACACCCTGTTCTCAAGAAAACTTCTTTAAGATGCATGTTTCAGGATGATAGAATCAGGAAGCATAGAGAAGTCGGCAAAACATTTTCCATAATAATTCTCATAGCACTCGTAACAGTAAAGCAAATTCTTAGTAGCGCAAGACTAACGACGTAGAAAGAAAATAGGGGGAGAACAAACTAGACAATCATACATCTCTTCCATCCCTAAGCATGCTTTGTTCATTTTCCTTGAATTACAGAGAAATTTCACAACAAAACTCAAGTTCAAGCAGCAAGCAATTTCATGAAGATAATCATGTAAAAGGAAAGGGAAAGAAAAGAAACTCTGATGCTCAGAATCCAGCAAAAAAAGCACAGAATTTTAGCTGATTACCTTTGGGATCATTGATGGCTTTAGATTCAGCACAGCAAAGGAGAAGTACTTGCTGCCTTAACGATAATCTCAGAATTGCAGGAGGCTCATAATCCTCTAATTGACCGTAAAATGATCTTTTTACCAATCGATATACATGGCCGTCACAAGTCCGTCCAGTTCTCCCTCTCCTTTGGTCTGCCTGCATCTTAAAATATTAGAAGCAATAATCGCATGAAGAGAGATCAGTATTGGCAAACATGGGCTCACTTAGTACCTGTGATTTGGAAACCCACACAAGCTCTGCAGAATCTGTTTTCCTATTATTATCCCAGAAAACTTGTAAAGAACGGCAAGAATCAATGACATAGCCCACCATTGGTATCGTAACAGAAGATTCTGCAATATTTGTCGCCAAAATAACCTGGCGAAAAGTTTAAGTTTCAGATAGAGGCATCAGTATTTTTTAGGCATCAACATTGTAGAGACGAGAATGGAGTAACCATATTTGTTTTACTGAATATTGACAGCAGCTAGTTGCAGAAATAAAACCAGGAAACGGGGTACAGGGAAACGTTAAGAGATGTTATAAAAATGTTCTTTCCTGCAAGAACTCTTTCTCTGTCATTTGAGCAGGCCGGGGGCTGTGGGGGGTTATAAGTACTTTAGTTGTTCCCTTTTTTTGATGGTGGTGTATGGGCCACCTTGCATGCACCTCAACTAATTCTATCGGGTATGTGCTACCTCCCAAGTCCCACTAGCACAGGTACCGGGTAAATCTGTCCACCAAGGCTTGGGGCCTTGTGCAAATGAGAATCACCTAGTTTTTTTGTCTCTACTGGGATTTGAATAATAACCCGAGACCTCATGGTTCTCCCTACTTTATTGACCAACTATGTCACACCCTTGGGTGCAGTATTCTGCCTGCTTTAAGGACCGTCTCCACAGATTTTTGAGATGCTGATGGATGTTGAAAAAAGAGAGTTAGGAAAGCATACCTTACGATGCGACTTGCAGATTTTCATGGCATTGAGAGCTTGTTCAGTGTCGATACTACGATGTAGAATATGAACCTTAAATGTTTCAAAGAAACGCTTCAATAAGCGCCACTGCTGCTCAAGTGCATAGTATGTTGGAAGGAAGACCAAAATTCCCTTTTCAATATCCATTTCGTTTTTATGAATGTATATAATTAAATTGAGTATGAGCTGATACATTTCAGGCTCGATATCAGCAGCAACTGCCCGTGGACTTGGACCAGAACAGCATTTCAGAGCCGTCTCTTCTGATTCCATATTAAGGAGTTCAGCTATCTGTTAGGAAAGTAATAACTACCTGTTAGGAAAATAATACTCATTGCAGATTCCGACTTATGTAAAATGGAATACATTAGTAATTTATAGGAAGCAAATATTGCATATCCTCTAAATAAATCGCTTGCTGCTCTTTTTTGATGAAGTTAGGATGTTCAATATTATTCCCTTTCTGATAAATTTTAAATATTCCGTAGTCTTGCAGACAAAGCAGAAATATTACCCTGTATAAATTTTTTTGCACCATCAAAATATACCATGCAGTGACCAGAAATTGCATAAACTGCAATGAGTTTTCTCAGCAACATGCATCATAGTAGTCAAATAGGAAAAGGGAAATTAATTAAGTGGAAGACCACAGTAAATGTACGTCCTATTTTAGATGTTGAACAGTTTGTAAGGTGAATAAGGGGTTAGTTTTTTATTACTGTGTTAGAAGTTCTGATGTTTAGTACTTAGAAACTAGACTAGTTTGATAACATTAAGTTGAACTTGAAATAACTACCTTCTTCAAAATTTATTTGACCCACTTTCCTTTTTTATATGCTAAGAATTATTTGACCCCTTTCCCTAACCTGCAATCCTCCCATAAAAATTCAATGTAACTTACAATATTAGTATTCTATGTTAATATCACTTTAGTCTTCATGTGACATCCTCATAGCATGTAACTCATATTCACATATTTCATTTGTTATTTTAAACAAAGAGAAGGCCTTTACTTGAGCGGAAAAGTTAGAAGTACCAAATCATGGTATCTTGGATCTATTCTTTCTAAATTAGAGTAATCTTACTATTTGAAAACTTGCGCATTCTCCCCTTAAATGGATAATTTTGTTATTTTGAAGTTAATACCATAGAGTGTAAATGATAGGTTATTTATGCATTCACAATTTCAGTAAATATTATGTTATGGAACATATCTAAACCTAGCTTTGGAATGGAATGTGGTGCCACTTGCATTAATGTGTGTTGTCTGGAGTGAGGAATAGAAGAGCTTTTGAAGGTGTAGAGTTGAGTCCCCCCCTCCCTCTCCGTTAAGGAGTACCTTCGCTCCCTTATTTTCTTATGGTGCATAGGAAGTCCCTATTGTATAGACGAATGGTGGAGTTTGTAGAGAATCAGTTGATTTTTTAGATTTTTTATTTTTTTTGATGAAGTATCAATTGATTGTGTAGATTCTTTACTTTTTAGTATACCACTTGTATACGTTCTTTTGATGAACTTCTTTATGATATGAAATATGTTTACTTGATCAACAATTTTTTATTTTAAAATAGAAAAAATAGTAATGCATCAAATAGTCAAAGAGAGTCATCTATTTTAAGATGAAGAGAATATAATCCGAATCATCCAGCCAATAGTGTCACTTAACAATATGGTGAATTGTCAAATTCAAAATATTCACTTCTAGTGAGCCATAGTTACCTACATGGAAACATCTACTATTTTTAAATGAGAATGTATCTACCTATTTAAGGCATAGTTGGTGTAAATTATCTTAAGGATTTTAGATTTGTAATAAGAACACATTAGCTATTTAAAAAGCACTTGTATGTCGCATCTTTTATATCATTTTATTTAATGCTGACCAAGGGTGGAATAAAATGGAAGGATCGGGTTGATTTAGTGTGTTGCTGGGGTAAAGGCTTAGGCAGTTGTTGTTGCACTTGCAACAAATCAGAACACAATTAATCAAGTATCTCAAGAAATAACCATTGGAAACAATGACCTTCCATCAAAATTTTAATTTAGAAATGAAATATTCTTATTCCTTATATTGGTCTACATGAAAGCAAAACAAACAAAAGGATATCGTGTTCCAGAATGACCTCCTTGGAGCAAACTTCAAGCTTATGTTTAGAAGCACAACTTGGAGAAGCAATAACAATAGTGGAATTCAATGCAACTGCTTCATTTCTAGCAGACATATTTGCAGCCAATTACAAAGCCCAGTAACTAAGAAAAATAGGGGAAAATGGATAAAATAATAGAACACGAGAACTGGCAGTTGTAATTGAAGGTTAACAGAAAATTTTCAACAAATAGGACTATATGAACAATAACAGATTCATGTATCCACCCAAGGCAGTAGG
The DNA here is from genome assembly GCA_029582685.1 of Solanum piurae. Classification (NCBI taxonomy): domain Eukaryota; kingdom Viridiplantae; phylum Streptophyta; class Magnoliopsida; order Solanales; family Solanaceae; genus Solanum; species Solanum piurae. The sequence goes on along the minus strand of JAJOOO010013553.1, from coordinate 5,093 downwards.
ACAAAGCCAAGTCAGGTTGACTCAGCGCACTTCAAAACTACCATTATGACCAGTAAACCATGAATTTAAACATAAATAAACGAACTTAATCAGGAGAGAGGAGAATGCCAAAGTTACAGATTTTCCACTAACAGCGATTGATGGAGTATGCTTTAAAGACCATAGATGCATGACAACTTTTCAATATAAGGAACAAGTTGCTGAATGAATTTTCCTTTTTTTTGGACAAGTAAATGAAATAGATTATCTTCTCTGAAGTAGATAAATCATACCTGCTCAATATATGAAACTTTTCGCTGATATATGGTGTCTTGTCCGGAACTAGGGATTGCCAACAGCTCTACTCTTTCACCCCTAGCGAGATCCCTAAAGTATTCACGGTATCTTGCTATATCAGCAGTAGCAGACATTAAGACCACCCTGTAGAGTTGAACCAAATAGACAGCACACAATCAGTTTATCACCAATGAGATTGTGATGCACGCACAATTATATATAAAATACAGAAGAAGAAAAGAACAAGAAAGAATGTTACCTCAGATCAGTTTTTTTAAGCAAATACTGCTTGACGCAAACAAGAAGGAGATCTGACTCTACAGATCTTTCATGCACTTCGTCAAGAATGATAACTTTGTATTTTAGTGCATTCAAGCCCTTCTCTAGCATTTCTTCCAGCAGAACTCCAGCAGTTTTGAACACAATCTTAGATCTATGACATAACGTTGACTCGATAAGTTTAAGTAATGAAGATACATCACAGCGAAAGAAACAATAATAAGTAGTTGAATAAAATTGTTGGATGTGATTGGAATACAAACACGTTCATATATTCATTATGGATATTCATTAATACTGTTTCACAAAAGAGCGGGGACATTACCAAGGAAAAGGTAAAGATTGGTATATTTCCTTTTAACCACAACATCTCAGTTCAAACATCAGAATAATTCCATGCTGTTCCATGCAAACTGCATCTTGATAAATCAATGCTTAAGGTGCCAAAATGACTTCCCGTGTAACAGTCACTGATGAGAGGAGCGATTACTGAAATTTTTTCTCCTATTCGGCTAAGATTTGTTTCAAATTAGTATTGAGTCTGGGATATCTAAGCTAGAAGTTTCATTATGAAGCTGCTCTTAGCTTCTTATATATATATATAGTAGAATATATGTTTTAAATTAGTTTACTGTATGTTATAAATTACTAATTCTGATTTTAGACGAATTTTATTTCCCGTTTCATCATTAGTTCCAAGTGCAGATGTACTAATGTCAACATAGTGCTTCTATTTCCCGTTTCATCATTAGTTTCAATGGACGCAAAAGGTTCATTTAGGGGACATGACTAATGGGGCCTAAGGTGTAGTCATGATGTTATGCTTACCTTACAGCCAGCGTTCTTAGGAGTCTTTTCTAGTCTATTTAGGGATTTGCATGTCAGTAGTAAATTTAGAGAACCTCTAGTGTCGGTGAATGGCAGATTATTGGATTTCTTTATGAAGTACTAATTTTTTTACTAGTGATTAGAGGGATGGGGAAAGCCCCCATATAAAAACAGTACACCAAATAGGGCAAAATTGTGAGATTTTATATATCGACCTCAAGCTTGAGATAATGAGTAGCTGTTGGAACACACCCTAAGACTCTTAACTTTAAAAAGTGTGCATGTGTGTTTAAACTAAATGATCTTCGTCAAATAAAATGTTTTCTCATAAGTGAACCCTTGGCAAGAGTAAAGACTATGTTACTCAACTATCCAAACATGCTGCCCATGCAGGTGCACCAAAAGGTTTTATATTATGTAAACTTTTGCTTTTGCTGTCTCATATATAGCTTCTGTTATAGGATGTAATGCACTCAAACTTCAGATCAGAAGAAGAATAGCGACCAACTCAAACATTATGAGTGAAAATTTGAAACTCAAGCAAGGCATGGATGAAGAGTTCATCTGAGAGAAAACCAACAAAACCTACCTTTCTGAATAAACTCTCGAGTGTCCTATATGGTAACCAACTTCTCCACCTACTTCACATTTGCGAGCCTTCGCTACCATTCTAGCAACTGCAACCACAGCAAATCTCCTTGGCTGTGTACAAAGTATGGGTTCCATGTTTGCTTCCAGTAGAAACTGAGGGACTTGCGAGCTTTTTCCTTAAAAACCAAGCAACAAGTTACCAATTGAATCGAGCATATTGATAAATTCTAAAACAGTAGCATGACATTAAGCAAATGTTGTGCACATTTAACAAAAATTTACTTTTGTTGGAAATCTTTTTTCCAACAACTTTGACCACTAAGGCTTTGACATATCGAAAGAAATCATCTATTCTTTTTTACCCCACTGAGATTTGAACTTGAGACCTCATAATTCTCGACCTACTTCATTGACCACTAAATCATACACTTGCTCTTGATCACACAACTTAAAGGAAGTGTGACAAAGTCAAACCCTTATGGTAATTCTACAGGGACAAACACTTGCATTTCTAACGAGAATTTCGTGTTAGATGAATCCACAATATAAAGCAATGACTTCGCACTCAAGGGCTTGACCTACGAAGTGGACCAATCCTTAAAGACTGAGTTTCAAACCCCAACAAACAAAAAAAAACACAAGGTAAATTCTTCTCATCTATCTAGACTAGACTACTGGTGTGAGGTAGCACGTATCATAACCTAGGTGTACACAAGTTGGCTCGATCACCAAGTTATTAAAAAAAAATATAAAATACCAAGACTCATGTGCATGTTATTCTACTCCCATGACACTTAAAAATGCCTCTTTCTTTCTCTCTCATCATACTCCAATGATTCAGTATACTTTTTATCATCCGTCAGTATGCCATTAGATCATTGAAATTTGAAAAGTAACCACTAGAACTACAATTTTAAGTTCTGTAAGTTCGTTCGAGAAAATGAAACATCTTTTATGACATATACTCCATTAAAAAAAAAAAAAAAATCAAATCCCAGCAAAAACAGAACACTGAGTGATTTCTTCACATCTACATGTTGCTAGTGGTAGGTATTCCGCGAAATTAATACAGGTGCACGTTTATAAAAAAAAAATCAAAACCTTCAATGTACATATATCCAGTCTGATTCCGAATCCGATTCTCATAGATAGAGCAGCTCTAAATACATTCCATATATAATCAAAGTCCAAAAAAAAGTATATACATGTGCAGCAACTAGTTATATAGAGATTGAGCAAGAGGAGAATTAGTACCGCAACCAGTTTCACCGATGATAAGAGTGACGCGATTCTCCTGAATTTTCTGAATGATTTTGCTCTTCAAAGCGGCAACTGGTAAAACAGGAAACTCCAACGATGATGATGAAGTCGGAGAAGACGGCGGTGATATCTCCGGCAGTGATGATGATGAAGACGGAAAAAACGCCATTGGCCGGAGAAATCAAAGCCCTAAAAAAAGCTTAGCGAACGAGTTTAGGCGACTAGAACGATGAAAAAAATGTGAATTCTTCTGCTTTTTTTTTGCTTGATGAATGGGAACTGCTCCCGCCTATGGTATTTATAGTGTGACGGTAATCTCACGCGCTAGAGAGTACGTGAATTGTATGTGTGTGTGCGCTGACTGAATATTACAGTCAATGGTCTTTCAAAATTCAAATTTATTTCAATATTTGTTTTTGTCCTAAATAAAATTTTGTTTGTCCTAATGCAAATCTGTCTAAATATAATGACAATAAAATCCTAATATGCCATTTATTTAAGGTTTAAAATATTTTTAATGTATGAAAAATAATTTATAAATATTTGACATTCACAATACCGCATAGATTGATACTCTAAACCTAATGAATTTTTCATACGATAAACTTTATCTTTCATCATTTTTCGTTTATTTAGAGGACAGTGAAATTATATAAGTTTAACGATAGAATAAAATAAATATTTAAGAGAAAAATAAAATAAATAATAATATATTATATACAAATTTCAAGCTAGTTAGACTATATTGTAATGAATGTTTTCGCGTATATCATATTTAAAAGAGGAACGATAAGGTAGTAAAGTGTGAATCATCACGCGCGAGTTTAATTATTTTTGTTCGCTTATCAACAAACGAATCGTTAGTTTTAGAGACAAGGAATAAATTTATGAAGAATTTTTTCTACAATTCATCTCGAGACTTTAAACTGCATTCATGCAATTGATTTTCTGTTTATTTCGCCGCATCTCAATTAGCTTCATATCAATAATTCCGGAGGTTCGTGCGTGGTGCCGCTTATCTGGTGCCATAAAATGAAATGCATTTGTCTGTGATGCAGCTTGTCAAAAATGTGAGTCAACCTTTCTTGCTGCTCTAATTGGAATCATTTAGAATTCCGCTAAGACAGTTGCTTTGCTAACATATATTTAACACGTCCTTGTTGATAATAATTATCTATATTAGAAAAAATCTTAATATTTTGCATAAATTAATCAATTTAAAATAGACAATAAAAAATAATTGATTATAATTAGAAATAATATAAATTTCTAATCAAAAAAAATTAAAATTTAAAGTAAACTCAAATTATTCATATACATTAACATCAAATACACATCGACTTGAATAAAATTTAAAAAAAATTAACGTTAATATGAAATAAATTAATGAAAATACAATATTATAAAAGGAAATTATATTAATGAAAAAATTAAGTTGAAGTTAACAAATATGAATATAATTAGCTAAAAAATAACTTACATACCTAAAAAAATTATAAGAAGCAAAATCAAAATCTTTATTTATACTCAAGAAAAATAAATCTAAAGTTTAACCACGTAGGAAAATATTTTAATGTTCTTACATAAATTCATTAAAATTGTTACTAGTTTTAAATGAGTGTTGTTTTAAAAGATTTGATATATCACAAAAAATTAATCACTTGAAATTAAGATTTCTTAGTGCAGATTTTGAGGTAAAAATGGTGATTTGGAAAATCCAAGGTTGAAGTTATCTAACACAACTGTATCAACAAACAATTTGTATTCATGAATTAGAAAATAGTATTATTATATTCTTGTATCAATTAATGTAGTCATAAGCGGATCTACAAAGGGACAAGGATTGTCACGTGACACTA